>APFE031171479.1:0-26987 GCA_000404065.3 Pinus taeda | reverse complement strand
GGGGGGGGGGGGGGGGGGGGGCGCTCCCCCGCAACTATGGTTTCTTTAACCACGTTCCCAATTCTTATCACTTCTTAACTCAATATTCAGGTGCACTCACAAATATCCATGGCATAGTATGACTTTATCGTAGGTTAAGCTGGATGTGGTTTTTTTTGGCCTCTAATTCATTGCCAAAATGCATTGGTATGAGATCTGGCACTATTCACTATAATATGCCTTGCATACAAGATCTATGTATCGCAAAGGTTACTAATTTATATGCATTAATGATATTAGTGTTAAAGCTTCATCGCACTAGTTCAAAATTTCAATCATTTCATAACCAAGTCGCAAATCTCATAACAATCCTTTTGATAGAAGAGCTATACTGATTGCAAACATACACTTCAGATGTAATATTAGATTGGAAAAAAGGGTCTTTGCTTGTAACAAGTGCTACATCAAAAATTGCTGTGAGTTTATTCTCAAAGATCTGAATATACAAGGGTTTCTGTGCTGCGCAAGTGGCCAACAACAGCTACAACAGTAGTAGCAAAACCCACAGCCACAATCAATGCCTTTAGCAACGAGACAAGCATTCACTCCTCAGTTTTCAGCTCAGTTACAACATCAGCAGCAAAATCTACAGTCAGAGGGAATGTGTCTGGCAACTGGACAAGCTTTTCCCCCTTCTCAATTTTCAAATCAAAGACTACACTAGCTGCGAAGGCCACAACCACAAACAATGCCTTTAACAACCTGACAACATCAGCAATCAAATCCACAGCAACTGGACATCCATTTCTCCCCTCCGAATTTTCAAATCAAATCAACCAGCAACTTGACCAACAACAACAACAGCCAATATCACACGCATTCAAACGCATTCACTTCCCAGATTAGACTAGCTATAAACTCACATACTTTACAGTTGAATCGAACAACATGTCTCTGTGACAAAACGACTTGCAGAGCTGTATCCCTTCTTTCTCGACGGTTGGAATGCATGAGGAAGGAAACAACTGACAGGCAACCGTCCCAGGTCAATAAGAATCATTCAAACCCTATGCTCTCGTGCCTGGAAGGCACTCATCACAAATTCCAAGGACAATCCCCACAGAGAGGGCCGTATTATAATGCCCGCCCTTTTCAATCGACACAGAATTCAGATTGCGTTATGGACTGTTGTGGGAAGAAACAAACGTGCTGATACAACACAGTTGCTAATAGATACACTGAGGAGTTTGAGGAAAAATATTAGATCGGGATGTACTGCGGATTCTTTAAAAAATGACAGAGCTTGTGTGAGGCAACCAGTACAACAAATGAGACTACAATGCAGGGAGATGGGCCTCTAATATCATCTTAGTGCAGCTAGACGCATATAAGCGTTTTCTGCAGGCACCACAAAGAAAAGAAACCGCTCTAGTAGAAAGTCATAGGTTTGTCCCCTACCTAGCGCGCCAAAAAACACTCAAAATAGCCTACTTATTCATCAAATAGGACTTCAAAGCAGAAGCGTTATTAGGGTCGATGAGATTGCAAATAAGGGTAGAGCAGCATAAACGTTCACTCTGACAGTTAGAGCACGAATAGAAATTGGCATGTATAAAGCAAAATTCTGACACTGGCAAGAGCTAACTGCAGAGAAGCGGTAGGTGAACCAAAATGCTCAGGATTATTAGAAACCGTATGTGTTATGAGGCAGTGCTGGAATAAGGGAGAGGCAGATTATTTCAGATCTGAGCACAAAATAATCGATGGAGGTGCAGGTGCAAAAACACCCTTTTTGAAACGTTTATGACAGAGAACTGAACAATCAGACAGAGGGGCAGCAAATTTTATGGACAACAGACACCAGCAGCAGTATAATCAGGTTGCAGCTAAAATTGTGCTGAAGAAATATTCATGAAATGATCTGCACATAGACATAAGGGCCATAAAACAAATGGCTCAAAAATAATTATGCAGGGCAGGAATACACCTGCTCTGATACCATGTTAAACACACATGGACAGCAAGAGAGATATGAAAGATAAAACATGCAATACAATTTTTATTGACAAATGATATACATTTATAGTACATTATGTGACCGTTGGAATTCACATCCCAAGGTCCCTTGGACTCCTTTTGTCCATTCGGTTTCCACACTAACCCATTGAGGATTAGGTGTCCAACACTATCTGTACCTAACAAAATGGGGAAACATATAAAATAGCCTTTGCGATCCATCACATCGTTCAACTAACACCTATGGACCTACATAACATAGTAAAAGTCACACATTATATGTGTACGTTGTGTGAGGGCCATAACATTGCCCTAAATTTCTCATCAAAATCTTTCATCCTTTTTATGAGAACTTAAGTTGTTATGGTATTTTTCCATGAAGCCTAATTATGTCCAGATCCACGGAGTGTTGATGCCGGATTCGTAGATCCCCATTTCGGATACGGATACAAATACAGATCCACATAGGATCCACCACGTAAATGGATACTTTGACTATAGTATTAATTTTCCATTTTTTTGTGTTGTTGCAATCATTTTAACCCAATTCTTAACTTTAATTAGCAATCATTTCAATTTTCCAGTAATCAATAACAATTGTAGACAGAACAGTAAATGCAATGTACAAAAAGAGACAATCGGAAGTAATGAAAAGAGACACCAGGAATGGTCAAAGGCCAAGGAAAACCCCAACGAGGAGGAAAAGCCTTTCAAATTCTTCTTCTTATTAGATTGTCATAGAACATTCAGCAAAGAGTAGAATGGTCCAATTCATCAATGAGTCAAAGTCAATCCTTTGACTATCCAACAAAGTCAACCAACCAATATCAAATGATGAGTCAATAGTCAAATCTGTCCCAAGTCAAGTTTGGTAAAAGTTTGTGTCAACTAGCTATTTTTTAACATGTAGTTAGATCTACTGTACATCATCATACCAATAGAGTGATCATTGATGAGACACTCAATTTTGTATTAACAGTTATACTTTTTGTATAAAGCAAGGTGTATCATGATTTCAATCTTCAGATTTATGAATTAATTAATGATTTCAACTCTAATGTTGTCATTCATGAATGGTTTTGATTTTTAACTTTGAATGTGTTTCCCCAATTATTTGGATCCTGGCTTTTCAAAAATCTAGTGGATCTGTATCCATATCTGAATCCGGATCCATTTCCATTTCTTGGTAACTTAGCCTATAGGAATATCCATAGTTTTAAAAACCAGAACCAGGTTTTGAACTACACACCTATCTAACCGGGTTTCAAACCAGATTCGATGAACTAAATTTGAAAAATTACATAAAAATAATTATTTTTTGATGAAAAATATTTTTAGGATTTCAAACAATGATTCCAAACCATTAGAGACAAAATATGCAAAGTTTTCTCATCTATATACCATGAAAGGGTGAATATATCAAAATGGCACAGACTGCAATACATATTAGTAACAAAGTGCATATTCAATGAAGTTCTAAGTAGCCTCTAGAGTCCAAAAACAATGCTACAAGTTTTTGGGCCACTAGCCTACAACAAATCATTGATCAACATGATCACTCATCAAACTCATCATTAATTCACCACTGGTAGAAATGGGATCATAGCCAAGAGGTACATAAACATAATCTAGCTCAACGCCTTCAAACTCAAATTCCTCAACCTTATAATATGGTAGAATTTGGAAAAGCTTAACATGCCTAACCAATGATTTTGGTTTGAGTGAAGGGTTCAACTTCTCAACCTTACAATCTGGTAGGAAAAGCTTAGCATGCCTAAACAATTATTTTGCTTTGAGTGAAGGGTACAATTTTATTAACGCCATGGTAGAGGAGTTCAACGATTAATACCACCAACATCAGTAGAGTTCAAAAATGAACACCACCAACATCAAGGTACATGACAGAATCAAATGGAAACATTGCAATTCCCCAAAACTTGAAATCCTAAAAACTGTTAACTTTGTTAGATTTTGAGTGAGAACCAAAATTCTACTTTCTCCACATGAAATTCAATGAGGCTAGAACCACTCTTAAGCATCCTAAAACAATTGACGATAATGTTAAAAATTAAAGACAAAAATCAAAGATAAAGTAAATGTAACTTTTACTTTAAGAATTTATCATTACCATTGATTGCCAACATTACTAGGGTTGAATTAGGTTTTTTGTTTAGATTTAGGGTTTAGGAGGGGGCGGTTGGATTTACAACCAAGCGGGGGCAAAAACGACCCTTCGTTTCCTCCAAAACCACCTAAAAAAATGCCACTAGCGTCCCAGACCTGCCTTACCATGCATGTGAGATCTAACTAGGCCAGTTAAGGTTGGAACCATCTAGCTAGGGTTGGAACTAGCTAGTTAGGCCTGCTTTATATTAGTTAGGTACCAAGCTGACCAATTTCGGTACCTAACTAGTACAAACTGGCCCCCCAACTAGGTTTTTCTACTAGTTCATTCGCTGACCCTATCTGACCAACTAGTTTGACCAGTTTCCAGTTCAAACTGGTTGGATTGATCGATTTCCAGTTCAAATTGATTGGTTTTGAAACTTTGGGAATATCCTTATTTGAAGCCATAATAACTCGCACAACTTGACAACACTCATTGTCCCTAGATGGAGGGCCAGTTTGTATCAGTTAGGATCAATTTGTACTAGTTAAGTACCAGGCCAGCCAGTTTTGGTACCTATCCAATATAAATCGACCCTCCAACCAGGGTTTTTCTACTAGTTCATTACCTAGCCCTATCTGACCAACCGGTTCGAACTGTTTCCATTTCAAACCGATCAGTTTTAAAACTATAGGAATATTCTTATTCTAGGCCATAATAACTCTCACAACTTCACAACACTCATTGTCCCTAGTGACGCAAGATTCCCTTGCAAGGTTGTTTAGACTTTAAAATTACCTAGCTTTTGTATTGATATTTATTTCCTTCTTATTATCTGCTAACTCTTGTGATTCTTAGTTTTATTTGGTCATTTTCTATTTGAACTTAATCCTAGACAATATTTTACATCCCATTTTTCTTAGTTTGACAATGACACATAACTCGAGGATGGAACAACTAATATTTTATGCAACCCTGCATGTCAACCCAACAAAACTTGCACAAAATCAAATTCTAGTGTGAGGCAACATCTTTGTGGACCACCATTAGGTAAAAGTGTTGGAGAATCTAGTATGGCAACTATTTAAACAATTCTCCTATCCTTAGTAATTGCTTGTGAACTTTTTGTTAGCTTCTTATTATTCTTTATTAGATTCTTTTAATCAAACAATTATGAAGAGCATAAACCATGAAGATCATAAAAGACAATGGACACTAGAAGTAGGCTCCAAGCTAGGGAAAAACCTAGAAAGAATCTCTTTTTTTCTTATAGAATCAAATCAAATGAGATATCCAAGACCTAAAGACCAAAGCCAAGACCTCCTCCAAGCACCAAGAAAGCCCTCCAAAGGATCCTTCTTAAAACAAGCTCAAGTCAACAAGGACAATGAAAGTCAAAATTCAAATTTTTTGGTCAAATCAGAGTTTCAACCCCCTATTTAAGACCTGCTGTTCGGACCTGCAATTTTTGGCTTGTTGCAGTCAACCAAAAACCCTAATCTCCCACGTGTAAGAGAATCCAAGCATAAAACATATCTTCTTCCTTTTCTTTGACTTCTCTTACTTTCTTGACCTTCACCCCTCTTGCTTCTTTCTTACTTCAGATCAAACTTGAAGTGTGTCCAAATGATTCAAATTCTCTTATTTTATATACCTTTCTCAAGAGGTCAAATAGGTCTCTTCTAGGCCGACCTTTCACTGGCAGGGTTGACTTGGTCTTGGAGGTCAATTTGACTTTCGAGACAAAAATAATTTCTCTTTCTTGTTACAAATTGCCCAAATGGATCTTATACATATGACAAAGACTCTTTTGACTCAATAAACCCTAGGAGCGTGAAGAACATGCTTGAACTAGAGAGAAATCATTTGAGCATGAAGCCCATGCTTAAATAATGACTCTTGTCTTGGAGGTCAATTTGACTTTCGAGACAAAAATAATTTCTCTTTCTTGTTACAAATTGCCCAAATGGATCTTATACATATGACAAAGACTCTTTTGACTCAATAAACCCTAGGAGCCTGAAGAACATGCTTGACCTAGAGAGAAATCAATTTGAGCATGAAGCCCATGCTTAAATAATAACTCTTTTACTCTTTTTAGAAATATATACAATGTAATAAGTATAAAGATAATTATGAAGACCGAATCTAGTTACATTCTCCAACAAAAAGCAATCAAGGAAAGGAAGCCTGCCCCAATGCATTAAAGGAAGACAAAGAAAAATACATCAAGGAAGAAGAAGATGCCCAAAAAATTACGAGAAGAGGACTTTTTGAACACAAATCTACTTTGGGAACAACATTTAATTAACAATCATGGGTAACCCAATTCAATGTTTCTTGTGGTCTAATGAGCTTAGGCATAATCAATGGCATCGTACAATCACCTCCAAATGGCTTCTATGAGTAATCGGTTTGATTATTGAAGTTTAGTGGCAAGATTTTGCAAGCACATGACCTCACAAGACAATTGTTTCCCAAGTAATGTTGCACGATCCCCCACTCCCAAAGGAGCTAAGGCCAGAACCACGTCCGGTACGGATCCTTGGGCGATCCTCTGGCGATATCGCAGATTCAATTTTTGGATCCGCGGTTCCACTGTTTTGAGGTGATTCCTAGAAATTTGGAACTGCACAAGCTCAATTTGCAATTCTGTATTCTCGATCCGCTGATCCAGAAAAGGATCTGTCATGGATCCGTGGATGTTCAAGCACAGATCTGCTTGGATCGCCTGCGGATCCTAAGGGGGATGAGCGGTTCCTCAGGGTTCAAATTTTTTATTTATTTTTTCTTTGACTTAAGTTGGGTTGGGGCTTCCTAGACATTCCCAAGGTGCTCCCTTGATGCTCCTTAGATGCTTCCTAGATGCTCCCTCATGGTAATTTTAAATTCTTAAAATAAAAGTGGCATTCTCCTTTATCTTTCATTTTCATCATTTTACTTAAATTTTTGATGTTTAAGAGTGGAACCTTTAGTTTTCAACCCTGTTTGAGAGTGGTTCCAACCTCATCGAACTTCATATGGAGAAAATAGAATTTAATATCCTATTCAAAATTCAACAAACTTAACAGTTTTCAGGAATTTAGGATCAATGAGATTGTGGCATTTCATTAGATTATATCATGTATGAGGGTATGTGATTGGCACTTAATCAAGAGCACCAAGCCCTATATGTGCTCATGTACCCTAGTATTGGTGGTGTTAATTGTTGAACTCCTTTGTCATGGCCTTAGCAAAAAATTACCTTTCAATCAAGTCAAAATCATTGATCAAGCATGTTAAGCTTTTTCCACCATATTTTAAGGCTTGAATTAGGTAGTTTGATCAAAATTGGGCAATGTTGACTAATATCCTAAACAATCGAGGTAGAGACAAAGGTGAGACAAGAGGAGAAGAATCTAGATTCTAGATGGCTGATGCATCTAGATGATCGATGCTCAAATCATTAACCATGCATGCACAATGGATGCCATATCTATCTTGATTTATCTACAAATATGCACGTTTTCATATTTTCTACAACTAGTTTGGTATTTTGGATTTTTTTTAATATATATGCTAAAAAATAATATATATATATATATAGTAGACGCTTCTGAGACGATTTTGCTTCCTAGATTTTTGGGAAAAGACGCTTTTGCATATCCACTTCCAAAAAGTGTCCCCACTTTGTGGAACATTGTTCCTAAGGTCTAAATAGCATTAATATCACATAAACATCATCAAATTGGCACTGCCATGAAAGAAAACTATCCATCAAGAACTCATGGTTCAATCTTTTGTTAAATTGAAGTTTGTTTAACCAATTTTCAACGTTTATCCCTTTAACCTGTCTTTTTGGACCAATAAGAGACAAATGAATCTTAGAAAGGCGTTTAATTGAAAAACTAAAGGTGCTATGGAACTTTGGTGCTATTATATTGTTATGAATATAAATAATTAATAATTAATAGTTAAGCAATGATTAGTGTGCTAAGAAGGAGTGTCTCAAAAGACATGATTGTTCATGAAGGGGCACCAGCCTAGATATATAAACGAACCTTGATTTGTAACAATCATATCTCATATCACTCGTATTCAATCATTCTTATATTAAATAGTATTTGTCCCATGATGGACATTCTTATATTTCAGATATTCTGAATATTTTGTTGTGCATACAAACTTTGCTCATAACATTTGGTATCAAAGCCACGTTTTCTGATCCCGACATTTCGCCATCAATTCTGCATGAACTTCATTGCCATAGCAACCAAAGTGTTTCACTACACAGTCTTTGGAGATTCTCCAATTTTTCCATCAGGCCTTTGGCCATTAAAAGAAATATTATACACACACACACACAATAGAATTTTAAAAAATTAAAATTAAAAAGAAGAAAAAGAGATTGCTGGAAAAAACATATTATTTAAAAAATAGAAAGGAAAAGGTTAATTTAAAAAAGAAAAGAGGTAGAACGAAAAAGAAGTCGACTGACCATTGCACCGCCCACACACCACATGTTACAACCGTTGCCACAGACCATCTGCCCCGATAGCGAACTATGTTGTTGTTGACCAGCACCACTAGCACTCCCTATAGTTGACTAGCACCAACACGTTCTTGAATGGTGTTGCCATTGATGCCAATGTCAGTGATTGAACACTCTTAATATTTGTCTGGTTTGCATTAATTCAAGCTCCAAATGACTCGAAAACCCTAAAATCATTGAAGCTCCAAATAGCCCCATACTTGTTGACAACTTTTGAGGACAAAGATCGGTAAATTTGGCTTTGTCACCATCGTCAGTTAATTCTCCTCGTCAAAACAATTCCAATGGTATGCGACACACCATGAGAGCCTTCATGGTTTGGGAGATATCCTTGTTTGAAGATGAAGGCCCCAACTTTGGGCAAAAACCGCAATCTAGTTGATAATGTGGCAGCTTCTTTTTTGCTAAGATAATGATCTAGACATAAGGTCCTGCATTGAGAAGTAAATAAATTTAATTATGGCAAAAGACCTTGTGGAATGGAGTAATATTTTTAAGTCAAACTCATAAAGGGTTTTAGGCTCCATGGATTTAAATTTGAATGTCCCTCCAATTTTAAATTTAAAATTCAAATTAATTTTCTCTTACAAATCGGCTCTCCAAATGTTAAGCCGACTCACCCATGGGAGGCACCTTTTCGTCATAAGAGATAACTATAAAACGGCCACCTTATTTTGCCTCTAAGACATGACTCTAACACACATCATTTGAAGTAAAGTGTTCTGAAATTTTCTTCGGCTTTGAGACAGATCATAAGGGAGGCACAAATTTCTGATCTCTGTGACAGTGTTAAGGGTTTATGGATTGTATTTTTTTCTAGGCAAGGGGTTTGTTGGGTTTTAATGCGCATTCTACATGTTGATCTAAAATAGTGAGACTGAACTTAAAGATTTCGGGCATATGGTTCGATCATGACTTACATTGGGGTATCCAGAGCTATCTTTGGTTTCAAAGTTAGCTTGCGGTTTCAAAGTGCAATTCATGACTACATGGATCGATAGCCTTTCAAATTGTCACAAACAACTCACACAGGATTGTTACACCGTGGACTTGACAGTTGGGTCCCATGTCATGTTTTGACGCCCCACTCAATGTTGGAAAATGTAACTACGTTCAGTGTTCATTTAAGGTATTTGAGTCATCATGTAATCCACTTGTTAAAAGAACAAAGGAAAGAATTTATATTATTACTATTGTGACTTATTAAAGCATGGGTTTCATGCTTGGGTCACCATGTTTTAGGTCAAAGCCCCCATTCAGGACTTCTAGGATTTATTCTGAGTCAATAGAGTCATTGTACTTTTAAAGACACCCTTTTTGGGCTTTTGAATCATGTAAAAAGGTTAAGTATTAAGTCAAATATGATTTATTTATCCTCCACACCATGTCAACCTAGAAGAAGATCAAATTGGCCTAAGGACCCTATTCGACCTCACTAGGAGCCTATAAAAACAAGCACATCGAATTCATTTGGAGCATCACTCTCTCACAAGAAGTTCGATATCTCTGGTAGCTTGGAAAAGTGCGAAGCCTGTTGTCGAGAAACAGAAGTGAATGCAAGTTTGGAGAAGTCTAAGGAGAAAGGAAAAATCAAAATTTTGGTGCCTCTCTCTCTGTTTCATGCCCTAGATGGGGAGATCGAAGTCTTCCAAGTTTCTCTGTTGCCAGAAGCTGCTAATTGCTCGAAGCTGCTTCCTAGTCAAAGTTGTTGGAAAGGGGTCGAAATTTTGGAGGCTAACTTGGTGTGCAGGGAAGGTCTTGCCTTAGTCTAGCGTGAAGAATCTCAAAGAAAAATATTGAAAGGAAGAATTACTTGACTAGGTTTTCCCCTCAAAGGAGGTTTTTCCCTAGCATAGTGCCTACATCTAGTGTCTATTGTTTTATGTGTTGCTGCTTTGGTAATTGCTTGATGAACTAAAGGAAAGAAGATATTAAGAATCGTAATAATAAGAAACATCAAAAGTAATTATCAAAAATAGGAAAATCTTTCTTCCTTTCTAATTTTCTAACATGGTATCAGAGCTTTGGTGAAGAAGGAAGTAAAAGACAGTCTCAAGCACTTGATCAAGGAACCATTCAAAAGGACCATCTCAAGGAAGGAATCTACTATATTCAAGGAAGATGTCTAACATAATCAAGGGAGAGAACAAACTTGAAGGGGCCTCTAACTACAAGTCCTAGAAGAAGAGTATTGACCTAATCCTTGAGAAGAACAAGGTATTGGACTTGGTCAAAGGAAAAGTAAAGAAGCCTACAAAGGATTCCAATGATGCTAACAAAGTGAAATACAGGGAATTAGAATTGATGGCCATGACTCTGATGGTAGAAGGAATAAAGGAAAACCTTGTCCCATTCATAGCTAACATCAATCATGCTCAGGAAATGTATGAAGCCTTGTCAAAGTTATTTACTATTAAGAACATTGATCAAGTAGCAAGTTTGAAGAATGAGCTAAGGACCACAAAGATGACTAAAGAAGAGATTGTGGCATCCTTCTTTGTGAAGATAGCTAGAATCAAGGATGATCTCTTGGCCATTGATGAAAATGTTCCAGACAAAGAACTTGGGATCACTGCTCTATTAGGATTGCCATCATCTTGGGGTGTGTTAGAACTCCGTAAATTTCCCTAGGCTGAAGAGAGAAATCTCAGAGGTTAGAAATCCTCTTTGGGTTAGAAACTGGTCCTTTCTAACCAGAGGGGGTTTCCTCACTAGAAAAAGTCTAAAGGTAAATAACGCTAAAGCTTAGGGACTGCAAAGACCAGGTCTGTAGAAGTAACTTGGTTGAAAATCGTGGTTGGAAAACTTAAGAGGGAGGGCCACTGTATATGGAATAATAATTCAGATCACAACACAAAAAGTATCAGTGCATACATGAAAACCTATTATAACAGTGGCAAGGTAGGTAAGATTCCAAGCTATAACATCTGAAGTAGTATAGTGAGCGAATCTGAAGAAATAAAGGATACACTGATATTTAATCACATGCACAGAGCATTAAACAAGTTCTAAATTCTGCACCATAAATCTTGATCAAATATCTGGAAGAAGGTGGGAATGGACAACTTAACTCAAAGTGTATTCCATTATAATTTCGAAAGATAAACAATCCTTTAGGACATCAAATAAGATGAATTCTAAACAAATGTTTCAGCAGCAGCATAAGAATGAAAAAGAAACAGATATATGAATAACATAACACATGAGAAAATATCACAGAACTCAAAATGCATACCACATGAATCTCTGGCTAATATGGCAAACACGGCACTGATAACTTTATCCAACAAAATGAACACACATACACTAGTCTTCTCTCAAATCCGAACCTTTTCTTCATGTTTTGTGTGGCCTTAAATACATTTTTAACACAACATGCCCATATGACCAGATACATTGCATGATTTATCCACATACTATTTTTTTAACCAAAGAAACTAAATAAAACTAATAATAAAAGTTGTTGCTTTTATCCTTTTGAAAAAAAAAACATAAACACTTTATCCTATCCAGCTAACCCCATCTAGACAATAAAATTTTTCCATAAGATCCTATCCTATCATTAAAAGCTTGAACTAATGATGAAAATAGAAAAGGCAGCTTAGGCTGCGCTGCGCAACAAAATTTCATCATTTTGTCAACAAAAACTGTGAAAATGGGCCACCAAGTGACACGTGTAACTCCCAAATGGTAGCACCTGTGTAACATATGAGATAGGTTTTTGTAGATGAGCTTGTTATGAAGAAAACCCTCTCTCAGTTTCTTCAAATTCTTCGCTAGCTCCTCAAAAACGGTTCTGCAAAATCATGACTAAAACAGGTAAATACACAGTCTGAAAAATAGGCCTTAAAGATGCATTCCAAACTCCCAATATATGACCCCTGGTCAAAAACTGGAAGAGGTTATTGTTATTTGGTCTGTGCTTGAGAAAAACCTCTTTCAGTTTTTTGAAATTTGGCTCCATGCGGTCGGAAGCAATGGTTCAAAATGATGGCTAAAACAGGGTATTTTGTGCAACGTTGTGCAACGAACAGTCTGATTAGCCCTCCATGCTCTGTATGGTTGTACACATCCTCTGGAAAAATGGATCAAATGGGTAGGCTTGAAATTTTTGTGTGATGGTGTAAAACTCTAAGTAGGTGCTCCAACTCTTGCAAACCTCCTAAATTGTTGATACCCACTTGCGTAGCGGTTGCACAGCGACCATGACTCCCATTAACTTGACACTCCTTCATGCTTTTGGTGAACCCTTTATGACAGAAATTTGACAATGTCAGACAGTGACCTTTGAGATTATGGCAGCAACAGTAATCATAGGCTCAACTTATTCAAAAACTGAAAATTAAAGGACATGGAAAATACATTTGATGATGAAACTAATGACCCTAACATTGGCTCCAATAAGGATGGCAGCCTCCTAGCAAGGTGCCAAGAACAAAAACCGCAGACTAGTAGCCTAACCAAACCATTGGGCAATGGAGTCAAACATAAACACTGAAAATGTAACTGACTAAACTTACAAATGGCAGCAGATCACCGGAATCTCAGGGCCTTCTCCTCGGGCTTCAAATTCCAATGATAATTGCTCAAACCTACTGAAGATATATATGCACTCATGTGAAATGATCCCACCAATGTAAGCAATCAAGCAAATGACTGTCTGACTTATTCTTGTATTCAGCTGCACCATACATAAAGAAAAGTCTAGAAAATGATGACCCGAACTTTCCAATGAACCTCTGCTCATGATCCATAAATTACATAACTTTCTTTTGCTCTAATGACGATGATAGACTAGCCATGGGATCTTAAAAAACATGAAAAGTCACCTCTTTTGATGGCTGCAGCAAATCAGCAAAAGGATCTTTAATAATCTGAAGCACTACCCCATCTTGCAAGCCAGCAAAAAGACAAGCACTCCCTTTGTTTTCAGCCACTAGCTTATCAACAGCAAAAATGTCCACATCCACGGGGTCTAAAACAACCTGCTCTTCTTCATTAGTTTCTTGCAATTCTGGGTAGCTATCACCGTGAATGTTTTTGCTACCTAAAATATTTATGTGTTGAATTTCATGGATCTGCTTTTTCATGATCTTCTTCATTGGCTATAAACTGTGACAAGGAATGGCATGAAGAATAAATTTCTTCCTCCACCTGAACATTATAGCAACTATCCTCTACCATTCCCTCCTGTTGTTGGAAAGGATTCTCATACTCTTGATCATGAAAAGACGGACAAGACTGCTACAAATTATCATCAAACTCAGACAATGGAACATGACTGTAATCATTAAAATCCTGCTCGGTCTCATTTTCATCCAAGAGAGAGGCTACCATTTCTTCTTGGTGATGAAAAGGGTTCTTGTACAAAGCCTCCAGGATCTCTTCATCCATGAACTCTTCATCACCATAAGAATTTTCCATATTTTAAATGAAATCCTCAAAATGATTACAACAATTTTCAACCAAATGGAACATGACTATAATCATTAAAATCCTGCTCGGTCTCATTTTCATCCAAGAGAGAGGCTACCATTTCTTCTTGGTGATGAAAAGGGTTCTCGTACAAAGCCTCTACGATCTCTTCATCCATGAACTCTTCATCGCCATAAGAATTTTCCATATTTTGAATGAAATCCTCAAAATGATTACAACAATTCTCAACCAAAGACAAAGAAGGATGAGACTCTTTGTATTCTTCAAACAAGGTTGAATGAAAATCTTTAAGAGAATAAATACTAGCAAATGCCAAACCTTCATACCAAGATCTCGCTTTTCCTTCAAGAGTAGCCATGAACATCTTCATGAGACAATCTTCCAGATATTGAACCCTCAGCTTGCGCGAATGCATGTGAAATTTGATAAGATGTAAAGCAGCATCATCACCATTCTCATCTTTGAAATTTGGAAAATATGATTGTCAATCTATACAACTAATACGATTTGGAAAGCCAGGTATATGAGCACAATTCATAGGGGCATACCTGGCAGATCTGAGATCCATCTCAAGCCAATAGAGTTGCTAGTAAACCTGAATTTCTGAATCTTGTTAGCGATGGAGTCTTTGGATTGGATTGAAATTTGATTTGGAGTCGCCAGGTGAATGGCTCAACCTTCCAATGTATAACTGTTGTCCACCATCAACAGCCAAATCTAAAACTTTGAAGATCTTTCCCGGAGAAAATAAAACTTTTCCTTCCCCGGCAACAATGCCACTATGTTAGCACTCTGTAAATTTTCCTAGGCTGAAGAGAGAAATCCCTGAGGTAACCAAAAACCTCTTTGGGTTAGAAACTAGTCCTTTCTAACTGAAGGGGGCTCCCTCACTAGAAACAGTTTGAAGGTAGTTAATACTTAAGCTCAAGGACTGCAGAGACCAGGTCTGTAGAGGTAACTTCGTTGAAAATGGTGGTTGAAAAACTTGAGAGGGAGGGCCACTATATGGAATAATAATTCAGATCCCAACACAAAAGTATCAGAGCATACATGAAAGCCTATTGTAACAGAGGCAAGGTAGGTAAGATCCCAAGCTATAAGATCTGAAGTAGTATATGAACGAATTTGAAAAAATAAAGCATACACAGTGATATTTAATCACATGCACAGAGCATTGAACAAGTTCTGAATTCTATAACATAAATCTTGATCAAATATCGGGAAGAAGGTGCGAATGGAGCACTTAACTCAGAGTGTATTCCATTATAGTTTTGAAAGATAAACAATCCTTTAGGACATCAAATAAGATGAATTCTAAACAAATGTTTCAGTAGCAGCATAAGAATGAAAAAGAAATAGATATATGAATAGCATAACACATGAGAAAATAGCACAGAACTCAAAATGCATACCACATGAATCTCTGGCTAATATGGCAAACACAACACTGATAACTTTATCCAACAAAATGAACACACATACACTAGACTTCTCTCAGATCCGAACCTTTTCTTCATGTTCTGTGTGGCCTTAAATACATGTTTAACACAACATACCCAAATGACCAGATACATCGCATGATTTATCCACATACCATTTTTTTAAACCAAAAAAACTAAATAAAACTAATAATAAAAGTTGTTGCTTTTCATCCTTTAAAAAAAAAACATAAACACTTTATCCTATCCAGCTAACCCCATCTAGATAATAGAATTTTTCCATAAGATCCTATCCTATCATTAAAACCTTGAACTGATGATCAAAATAAAAAGGCAGCTTAGGCTGTGTTGCGCAGCAAAATTTCATCATTCTGCCAACAAAAACTACGAAAATGGGCCACCAAGTGACACATGTAACTCCCAAACGGTAGCATGTACATAAAATATGAGATAAGTTTTTGTAGATGAGCTTGTTGCGAGGAAAACCCTCTCTCAGTTTCTTCAAATTCTTCCCCAACTCCTCAAAAATGTTTTTGCAAAATCATGACTAAAACAGGAAAATACACAGTCCAAAAAATAGACCTTAAAGATGCATTCCAAACTCCCGATATCTGACACTTGTGTAGAAACTGGAAGACGTTATTGTTATTTGGTCTGTGCTTGAGGAAAACCTCTTTTAGTTTTTTGAAATTCGGCTCCATGTGGTCAAAAACAGTGTTTCAAAATGATGGCTAAAACAAGATATTTTGCACATCATTGTGCAATGAACAGTGTGAGTAGCCCTCCATGCTCTGTATGGTTACACACCTCCTTTGGAAAAATGGATCAAATGGGTAGGCTTGAAATTTCTGTGTGATGGTGTAGAACTTTTTAAGTAGGCTCCCCAACTCTTGCAAACCTCCTAAATTGTTGATACCCACTTGCGCAACGACCATGACTCCAATTAACTTGACACTCCATGCTTTTAGTGAACCCTTTATGACAGAAATTTGACAATGTCGGATAGTGGCCTTTGAGACTATGACAGTAGCAGTGGTCATAGGCTCAAATTATTCAAAAACTGAAAATTAAAGGACATGGAAAATACATTTCACGATGAAACAAATGACCCTAATAGGGTGCATTTGTTGCAGGTCTTAACAGTTGGAAGGAAGCTCCCACTTTTGAAGAACTATGGACTGCCTGCAGTCAAGAAGAATTAAGGATCTCATTAGTCTCCAATCCTAAAGGAGTATCAAATGCCTACATTTCTCAACATAAAGGAAAGAAATTGAAAGCACCAAGGAAGAAAGTTGACATGTCCAAGATAGAATGTTATCAATGCCATAAGAAGGGTCACTATAAGAGTGATTGTAACAACAATCCAAAGAATAAGAAGAGAGACAGAGATCATGCTAACTTTGTTGAGGAAGGAGACTCAAACAAAGCCAAGCCCGAAGAATCTGACATTAGGGACTTGCACTACTAAGTCCTTTGCTTATAGCTTTAGATATCTTGTTTTATATATTTTAGAATTTATAGGTTTTTAACATATCTTGGAAAATACATTTTTATTGTTTTTAGGTATCCCTCAAGCTTTGAAGGGAGCCCCCAACAACTCCCTAAGATAAATTTCTCATTTCCTTTCAGTTTTTAATTTCATGTATTCATTTAGTTTTGATTATATTAAATACTAATCACCATTCTCCCTCAATTGTCTTGATTTGGAAAACATCTGCAAGAAGTATGAAGGAAGACCTCTCAAGACAAGGTTTTCCATGAAACAAAGGTATGCTTTAAATAAATTCATTTGACAATCTAATACTAACATTGCTATGTCTAGTTATACTGAATCATAATGATTCTTGTTCTGGGTGATTCATCACTTGATAAATCTACCCACCCCACTCATATTCTTAACTGATTTTGTAGAACCCTAGACAGGTTTCAGAAAACCCTAACTGAAGTTTATGCTAATGTGAATGTCTGAAACCCTAAAATTGCTTAGGGATGTTGTGAAATGTTATTTGAAGTTTTATTGATGATGTCATGTTTGGGATTTTGGTATGATCAAGAAAACCTAACTTGTTAGGGTTGAATGATATGGTCTAAAATCTCGAACCTTTGAAGTTCTGGTAATGTTGATTTTGCTATGTTTCTACATTGACACCCTAACTTATTAGGGTTTGGTGGAATGTATGAGCAAGACCCTTATAATGTCTTAGAAATGGTTTCCTTGGTATGGGTGTGTTTGTCTAATCAAACTCTAGTCTAATCAAGTTTGTATATCTAACTCTTATTTGATATTTTTGTGAAGTTGGGTTTGACTAATACATGATATGAAATGTCTTTATGAAATCTAGGCATATATAAATATATCCTTTTGGTTGAAACCCTAGCTTGATCTAGGTCAGATGTATTAATGTTGTCAAACATATGATATGCTTATGTATGACTATGAATTCCTAGATATATGTGTTGACCTAGTTATTGATGGTCATAAGCCTTAGGATTTAATGGAAGTCCTTGTAAGACATTCTAGGATGATGATATTAGGAAATCTAGCATTTGCAGCTAAACCCTAATAGCGCTTAAATGTCCAGTATGTGTGATATAACAATCTGAGATCTATCTATATAATGATTGTTGAGATTGTGGAAATGGAATTCTAGGGTTTTGGATTTGAACCTTAGATGAAGTGAAAATCTCGGATGTATGATGACAATATGATAGTTTGAGATTGTTGAAATCTGAGTTTTAGTTGGGATTGATGGTTAATTGGGTATCTAGGGTTTGCAACTAACCCTAGTGGAAGTTGGTCATGTTAATGACCAAATTATGATTGACTGTGATTGATTCTTTTGTATGAAATCTAGGATTTGTATGAAACCCTAGTGAAAAGTCTAACATATGAATTCTGAAAGTTAATATATTTTTGTTTGAATTGTTTCTAGGGTTTGCTATATGTTGTAGTAAGGTATGGCATGACTCATACCTTTGGAAGAAACATTGAAACCCTAGATGGAATGGAAATTGTTGTGAAGAAGTCTCGGGGTTATGACAAAGTCCCTAGCAAGATGTTGAAGAGTATATGTCTCTTGTTTGTAATTAAGTTTGGTATATGATATGTATAAAGTTGAAATACTTTCGTGATTTTGATATGGCTAACTTCATGCTTCTATAGATTCGGTTGTACTTGCTATCAAGTTGTGCAGGTACACAATCTTCAACTTTGTGAAGATGCTCAATGTGACAAGAATGATGAGGATAATAGTAACTCTGATGAAATAGTTGGAAGCCACGAACGATTCTCCGATGACGAAAAGAAGAAGCTCCCTGGAGGAAGCCTGCATGGAAGGAATCTCCCTAAGATTAAGAGGGAGTCTGGATGAAGAGGTGCTTCCTGGTTGAGAGGGAGGGCATAGCTTAGTGTTAATTGAAGAATGAATTTCGGAGGATATGCTGCTACATGAGAACTAGGAAAGGAAAGTATGTGATTGAGCAATCTTCTGTCAAATATTCGGTTGATAGTCCTACTGCGTTGAGGAGTAGCATCTAGAAAGACCCTAGAGGTCTATCTTTGATAATGTACATGCGAAAGTATATTATTGATTAGGGTTGTGTTTGTGCAGGTAAATCCCTTGAAGGTTTTAATAGCATGTTGGTTACCAATCAGTTTGATTGGGTGACATTTGTGGTCCTTGATCTGCTGGATGAAGGAGTGTTGAAGCTTTGTGAATGAAACATTGTCAGGGAAGACATCCAACTTGCACTTTGTGTTGATGTCTAGGCCCCGAAGTTGGGAAGGTGGTGTTAGTCATTGAGCTCTGACACGCACCTAGATTTTTGGGTTGGTGGTTAGTAAGTAAGTCTAATGATACCTAGAGAGATTGGAAGCTTCAATCCATCTTATTCCCACATGGATAGATTGCATTGGTCAGGAATCCAGTTCGTGGCATTATGGTGCCTAAATTGTTGAGAGACAACATGGATAGATTGCCATGGTCAAGAATCTAGTCCATGGCATTGCGGTGCCTAAAGTTCTTCATGGTTCTTATAGTTTGAGATCTTCCATCATATTTGTACATTATGAATACCTCCATAGTTAAGAGGGAGTGTTGGAAAACGTAATTAGGTTCGGTCTTCATTTAATGTATTTGAGTCATGTAATGTACTTGTCAAAAGAATAAAGAAAAGAATTTTTATTATTATTATTGTGACTTATTAAAGCATGGGTTTCATGCTTGGTTCACCATGTTTTAGGTCAAAGTCCCCATTGAGTACTTCTACGATTTATTCTGAGTCAATAGAGTCATTGTACTTTTAAAGAGACAATTCTTGGGCTTTTGAATCATGTAAAAAGTTTAAGTATTGAGCTAAGTCACCTGACACGGGGATTCGGGACACGTAGGATTCGAGATTCGTGGTGTCGGATTCGGACACGTTGACCCCCCAGAACAAGACACGTTAGGACACGTTCTACCTTATTTTATTAAAAAAAAAAATAATATATATATATATATATATATTGAAAATTAGAAATTATCATATTTCTTACACAAATTTTAATTAAGATACAAATTTATTGATTTCAAACATAGATCTTCATCTATAGCTATTAGCAGCATAGTACATACAAAATTCAAATAAATGTCAGTGGTACTGGTCACATAAATAATAAATCTATTAAAAATTTAAATCATGATTCATAATTCATAACTGAAAGACAACTTACAACTAGCAGATAGTAAGATAAACACACTGACAATTGTAGTTTTCTCATTAAGTTATCAAATCAAAATGTGTTCCATAGGAAGTGTTGGTGCAATGCCAATGGCAAATAGAAATAGAAAATATAAAACAACTACAGGTATACAAGCCTCAAGGCATCAATCAGTGTCAGAATTAGCATCATTGTCCCATCATCATGGTCCCCACTGCTCTCCTCTGCATCCTCCTCCTCCCATGTATCCATAGTCGCCTCTGCATCTGCTGGTATGGAGGTTGACCCCTCTAAGTCATCAAATCTAACAGACTCTAGCACTGGATCATTGAGATCCATGTTGGCCAATGCCAACTCAACAGTGGTGTCTAGACCCATACAATCAGGTACAGTGTTAATTGGGAGCGACAACGAAAGCGGGGAGCGGGAGCGAAAACGAGAGCGAGAGCGACATATTCAGAAGCTCTTGGTTTGGTGCTCTTGATTAAATACGAGTTCCATACCCTAATACATGACAAAATTCAATGGAAACATTGCAATCCCCCAATCCTAAAATCCTAAAAAACTGATAAGTCTGCTGGATTTTGAATGAAATCTAAAATTCTAACTTTCTCCATATGAAATCCAATGAGGCCGAAACCACTCTCAACATCCTGAGTCATTTCATGGTAATGTTTTAAAAATTTAAGTAAAAGGAATGAAAATGAAGATTAAGGAGAATGTCACTTTTACTTTAAGAATTTAACATTACCATGAATAGCATATCAATACTACGGCCTAGACTTGATCATGAAGCAGCCAAAATGCTCTACTCCTTGCTGCAACAGCACAAATCACTTGCCAAATGAAAATATTAATGAGCAAACACGCCCTTTTCTTTCCCACGCTAAGCTTAGTGAGTCCTGGAAATAGGACACGTGTCCCAAAATCGCGACATGCTTTTGAAAATCGTGACACGACCTCGAATTCGACGTGTTGAAAACAGACACGACGTGTCATATGATTTGGACACGAATCCGGACCGAATCGTGTCGGATTCGCTGGATTCGGGATTCGTAGGGGGTTTAGGACGAATCTGGTGACTTAGGTATTGAGTCAAATATGATTTATGTATACTCCACACCATGTCGACTTAGAAGAAGATCAAGTCAGCCTAAGGACACTATTCGACCTCACATGGAGCCTATAAATACAAGCACATCAAATTCATTTGGAGCATCACTCTCTCATAAGAAGTTTGATATCTCTTGTAGCTGGGAAAAGTGTGAAGTTTGTTGCCGGGAAGCCGAAGTGAATGCAAGTTTGGGGAAGTCTAAGGAGAAAGGAAAAATTGAAATTTTGGTGCCTCTCTCTCTCTATTTCGTGCTCTAGATTGGGAGATCGAAGTCTTCCAAGTTTCTTTGTTGCCGGAACCTACCAGTTGCCAGAAGTTGTTGCCTAGTCGAGATTGCTGGAAAGGGGTCGAAATTCTGGACACTGACTTGGTGTGGAGAGAAGGTCTTGTCTTGGTCTAGGGTGAAGAGTCTCAAAGAACCCTATTGAAAGGAAGAATTTCTTGATTGGGTTTTCCCCTCGAAGGGGGTTTTGCCAACGCATAGTGCCTACATCTAGTGTCTATTGTTTTATGTGTTGATGCCTTGGTAATTTCTTGATCAACTAAAAAGTAAAGAAGGTATAAAGAATCGTAATAATAAGAAACATCACAAGTAATTATCAAGAATAAGAAAATCTTTCTACCTTTCTGATTTTCTAACACTCAATACATCATTAAAATACAAATCAGTAGCATAGATTGGCAAAAAGTTCCACGATCCATTTCTCATTCGAACAAGCATAGGTCGAAGCCAATTTCAATTAGCACTGGATAATTTCCACACAGACATGGTTCAGATGTGACAACATAAAAGAAAGTGTATTTATGTGATTACAACGCAACCACCAAGAATTATGGAAGCATCATAGCCTCTCCATCAAATAGCATAGCCTCTATCACTTAATTTGAATGGGAATAAGGTGAATCCACTGCAATCAATCATTATAATTTAATGATTCAACTTGCAAACATGCATTTAATTAAATTGTGAATGAAATTGGTTTGAAGCATGAGAGTTTCCTTTGGAGCGTTGAGAAATGTAACTAGTATCAGTATTCATAATTGTATTTGAGTTATGATGTAATGCATTTCTCATAAAGAAAGAAAAAGAAAATTATTTATAAAAGAAAATTTCTTTATAAGCATGGGTTTCATGCTCTATGTATTTTGTGTTGAAGAATCTAGGTAAATTAGATATAGTAGATTCTTCTAGACTTGATAACAATTTGTGAAACACTTTTGTAATTTAACTTGTTGGCTTGATCTTCTTGTCTTATTATTATTGTATGTGTGTTTACTTCATCAAACTGCTATCAAAGCACAAGAAACAAGAACATAAGATATTGGCTCTCTATCAGGGAAAAACCTTTGTCTCTTAGAGAGGAAAACCCTTTCGTAAGTTTCTCTTACTGAAGCTTTATTGATCAATGCCAAACCCTAGACCCTTGATAAGAATATCCTCCAAGCACAAGTCAATTCCTTCCTTCTTCTAGCACTTTGTTTTTCGGCACTTCGTCCTCCTTCTTCTGGCACCTAGTGATAGATCTTGTTATATGAGCTCTAGAAGAGACACTTTATCTTTGATCCTTAGTGAGGTCCTTCACTTATGGAGATGCCTTCCTTCTCTTGACCAATCGAGCACCTTCTTGATGTGTAGTTGTCGAGTTGCTATGACAGCACTGCACCCCTAGTTTCTCGCACGTGTGGGAGGTTTCTTGTGTATTTGACTCCTTTTACCTTCACTTGCGAGAGCCTCTTCTTCACTTGAGTAGGAGGCCTTATAGGCCTAAGTTTCTAGCCCAAACAAAGAGAAATATATGGCTGTGATATTGTTGTTGTAGTGGCCGCAGACTGCCCTCCTTTTCTCGCACATGTGACTGTAGTTCACCCTTAAATCAGCCCTCTAAACTTCGGTTTAGTCTCCTTCTTCGCTGCACTAGAGGCTCCTTATGCTCGACTTCTCTCACCCTTTTCTTGGCTATCTTCTTCACTGATTTCAGAGGTAGTTGTTGTTTGTCGTTGGAGGATTGGACAGCCTCTATATATAGAGGACTGTCCCTCCTTTAGGTTGACTTGAGGCCGACTTGAGGACTTAAGGCAAACTTGAGGACTTAAGGCCGACTTGACTTTTCCACTTCATTTTTGCTTCTTTGGTGATCTCGCTACATGGAGAGGACTTATGACTTTGCTTGGAGGGATATCTTTGACTCTAATACATAAATATACATGGTGTAACATGCCCTTAAGGATCTTCAACATTTTCTTTTGACTCTTTGACTTACCTATAGCACTTTGACATCTGCTCGACCTATTTCAAAGAGCAAGAAACTCATTGATAAATTTAACAAAAATAATATTTCTTTTCTTGTATAAATACAAATATCAAAATTACGTTTATGAAGACCAAACCTAGTTACACTTTCTTCAACACTCCCTCTTAACTAGGGAGGTATTCATAGATCATTACAAGGTGTTTGGCTATTTTTCAATCTTCAAGAACTCACGTAAGAGAAATCGAATTGGCAATCCATCTATTATAGCATCATAGTAACCAACATTGTTTATAGCAAGGCCTTAACTAACAACTCTATCTCTCATAAGAGCAGAGCACAATGTTGGCGAGACCAATGACTTATAGACACGTTAATCATTTTCTCTCAAGGTACATACCCACCCGGGTGTTCACTGAGTATGACCTTCTAGGACTCTTCTTATCTTGGGTTCCCAGCCCTCAAAGAATATCGGTCCTCTTGCCTACTCTTATCTTGGATGCCCTGCACATCCTCAAAGAGTATCGGATGCCAAATGATTACCCAATCCTTCCATTCTTTCTTCCCAAGTGAAGACAAGAATGTCGTGTCTATCTCTTCCTCTTAATTGAGGAAAACATGCCCAAGTTTCCTCTAACCAGAATCTTGATCAAGCTCCTTTGTAATTGGGAACTTGTTAGAACTCCCTCTTAGCTAGGGACTTGTCCATTCATCAGCAACTTCTTCTCCGTGGGTCCTTCAGCTACTTGATCTCCTTGTTTCTTTTGATGTCATGAAGTTTTTTTTTGAATTTCTTCTTAGTAGGGCACCAACCATTGATCACTTTCCTTCCTAACTTGTCATGTCATTGCTTCCTTCGTGGAAAGTGGCCTTCTTGATATATGTCAGGTTCTTTCATCTTCTGGCTACTCCTTTGTCATCTGACTATGCCTCAGAATATTTATCACATAGATGCTTAGTTGTACTTGCTTGTTCCCATACTTCAATTTAGTAGCCCTTCATGACTTCATCCTAATATTGCTTCAACATCAAATAGTGCTTGGATGGCTTCTTCATCATGACATCTTTGTAGATTTTAATCAGTTATCTGTGCCTTAATATCTCCAAGGCCTTCATAAGTGTCAAGGGTCCTTTGATCTTTTTCTTCCTTTGTCAGAGTTGTCATGCCTTCTTATGGGAGATGTCTTTAATGGATCTTGTCAAATAATGATTCCTTGTGACCATGGTGTTCTTCACAAGCTTGATCTCCTTCCTCATTTGCTTCTTCTTGGATTGATTAGTCAACAACCTTATATTCCTTATGGGAGCACTTCTTCATGTTGACCTTCTTTGTATTGTAGTACATGCTTTCGAGCATGTCATTGGTGAAAGAGATCCTTTTATGCTTGATCATGTTTAGAACTATTCCCATGACTCAATAATATATATGATGACATGACCTAAACTTTGATGTATACATACCTCATTTTGATTCTGCTTGATCATCTTGGCTTCATTTGATGGTTTTTCTTGATTGGTGCAGCCTTTCTTGCTTCATCTTTTCTTCCCTGCATATCATCCTTTCTTGAATCCCATGAATGGGACTCCCAATGAGATATCTACTCTTATTTATCAACCTTCTTTTGAAGATTCTATTAGAGGATCTTGAAGACCCTTATCCTGCAAAGGTTTCTTCCTTTTGATGATAGAGGCCTTCTAAGATTCTTAATCATGATCAATTATTCTTTCATTGTGGATGAGGTCCCATAATAGGTATGCTCCTTCTATATGAATATATTGAGCTATATCTACAACATGCTCCTATATTCTAGAAGATGCTACTTAACCATGCATTCTATCCTATCTATATATGCTCCTATGCTATTCAAAACTTTGAAAGAAGACTTAAGTAAAGAGGTTGACTTAGCCATAGTAGAGATCTGGAGGATCTTCCTTCTTCTGCTTCTTGTCTTCTTCTTTCACTTCTTGAGTTATGTGAGCTTCTTCCCTTTTTCTCTTCTTGTTGTTGTCCTTCTTAAGTCTGGCACAATCCCTTTTGTAGTGTCCATATTCTTGGCATCCATAGCATTGGACTTCGGACATATCTCTATTGCTTGTTCTCCGTGGACCAAATTTGCCAAATTTTCCCTTTCTCTTAACCATGGTAGCAAATGCTTGCTCCTTTGATCCCACATCATCCTTTTCTTTGAGTCTAGTTTCCTCTGTTGAAGAAAGTGTAACTAGGTTCAGTTTTCATAATGACATGATCTTTGTAAATGATGTAATAAAAGGAATAAATTATTTTTGTACTCCTTGCTACATGGGTTTCATGAGCAAGAAGTGTAATTAGGTCAGAGACTTCTTCTTGATGTCCTTAGGATTTGATTTATTTGTCAAAGAATCATGTCATTCAATGAAAGTTCTTCATGAGCCTATGTAAATGTATACAAGTTCTCAAAGTTGTGTAACAACCCTCCAAGACCAAATCAATGCCTCAAAAGCTAGCCTACCAAAGTCTGCAAGCAAAAATACCAAAGGAATATTAATGTCGGCTCCAAAAATGAATTTAATGAATAAACGGAAGTCATGTCGGCTTGGAAAAATAGACATGTCGTTTCATCCCTTCAGGTCAGCTTACATATGTGGGCAAACTACTATAAATACCCACAAAGGGTCAACGCAAACAAAACAATAAGAAACCTACATTTTCCTTTGAAATTTCGTGGGTGCAGAGGATCCGAAATGGTGAATGAGCAAAACTCACTTTTCTCTGAGATTTCACATAGAGAAAAAGAGGAACAAATCCACATGGCATTAGGGCAAAGAGTCTGACTGCACCTCGGATGGGTATAAGGTGTAGGCAGACTTCTATAAGGATCTCGGATGGGTGCGAGGAAGAACTCGGATGAATGAAAGTGCTCAGAAAGGATCTCGCTTACAAGGAGCAGTCTTGGTGTATAGAATTGTGTATCTTGGTAACCCTTCAACAGCACACCAACTCGGAGTCTATTCCAACTCGGAGTCTATTCCAAAAGCACAGACATCTATGGATGGATCAACCTCAGCTTATGTATATACCATTCCAGTTATGAACTCGGCATACATATACTCTGTTGAAAGGAATTTCGGTAAAGACAGTGATTGCTATTGTCTCTGTGAATGAAGGAATATAGTTTTGTTGACGGTGCTAGACCTGCCAACATTCAGGGGATCACCTTGGTATAATGTCCCAACTAGAACTCACATTGTTTGGTGTGGAAATCCCATCTAGTACGATGGCCAGGTTGGCATTGTCTTAAGGATTTGCCTCAACTCTTGCTTGTCAGCACAGGAGAGTAGTCTGCTTTGTCTTCGAGAAGTTATGTTCACGTGCATGGTGATTGCTAGTGTACTTGTGTCAATGGTTCTTTCTCTATAGAGGGAGAGGGTGAGAGT
>APFE031171477.1:119500-142062 GCA_000404065.3 Pinus taeda | reverse complement strand
TATATATATATATCATCACAAAAGTGGAAAAGTTTAACACACCCATCCGTTACGCCATAAACTTATCCTGCAGAGAATTGCTGATCACTTTTTGAGGATGACATTATGAATCCTGAAAATGATCTCATGCGGCCTTTTAATGGATCTTTTGCTGATGATGCTCGATTGAGGATGAATCTGTGAGAAAAAAATATTATCGCTTATTACTGAGCTGAGTCATACAGCTGGTAGACATATCGCCACTTATCTCATAATACATTATATAAAACACTTGAAACAGAAATCCTATATACTGTTTGTAATTCTTATTTTTCTAAGTTAAGCAACTTGTATACTATTAATTTATATATAAGGTGTTTTAGTGAAATACATGAAAAATATTCACTACTCATAATTACTCATTCACATGTTACATTAAGCAATTTTGAAATTGTTGAGCACTAATCATTTGATTGCAAATTATAAATGTTTACAAGGTATTTTTAATCTGCCTAAGGTAGGCTCTCGGGACGATGCAATTAGCGAGATGGCTTCCCATCCCGCTGACAGTCTGTCTTGTCATTTTAATTTCCATTATTGACATCCGCATTCGGGTGTGTTTCCTCTCTATTTGCACTTTTCTTTTGCACCAGATCATTGAAATCCTGCAATTGATGTGTGTTGCCTATAGTGTTAAGAGCTCCCACATGAAGAGTATTACCACTATCAATGCCAATGTTTGCTAAGAAGTCTGCTACTTTGTTACCATTCTGACGAATGTGCCTGATGGTAACTGCTTGATGAATGAGTAGCCACTGTTCAATCTATTCCAACCTTTCTACCAATCTCCAACTACTACCCATTTTGTGTGCTCGAGTTCCCTGTAATATCTGATTGATCATGTTAATTAAAATCTGAGAGTCCACTTCAATTATGGGTGGGAAGAATCTATTGCTCTAAGCAAGGAGAAGTCCTTGCCATATTTCTTCTAATTCAGCTGAGTTGAAAGTGAAGAAGGGAATGCATGTTATTGCACAGAAGCTCATGGACCCTCAAACTATATTGAAGGAGTGAGGGATGCACTAGATCAAGATTATGCAACTGATTCTAGTAGTTTATCAAAAATAAGAAGAAGAAGAAGAAGACATAATTATTAGAACTCTAGTATTGGTTACAAAACACAAAATCATGATTTACAATCTGAAATCAACGCAAAATTCCTAACAATTAACAATATTAGCACTCTTTTCTGCATTCATGCAATGTAGATAGAATATGGATGTGAAGGATTTAATTTTGACATTTATTCTAAATTTTTTGTTCCACTAGATTTTTCCAAATGCGTGATTTTCTTTTTGAGTAATGGATTAATGGAAAGCTTGAGTTTATGGTACATACATATGGCATGTATATCCCTCTGATTAGTTATGAAAAATAGCTGATGATGATAGCAATGCATTTCCCCACAACATATCTATATT
Organism: Pinus taeda; assembly: GCA_000404065.3. Lineage (NCBI taxonomy): Eukaryota > Viridiplantae > Streptophyta > Pinopsida > Pinales > Pinaceae > Pinus > Pinus taeda. The sequence goes on along the minus strand of APFE031171477.1, from coordinate 140,602 downwards.
TTATGGAAGGATAATACCTAGGAGATGCTCTTAGATAATGCATTCACTTGCTCACGAGTTTTGTAGGTTCTTAAATTTTTTGATATGGTAGGTGGTGAAACATTCAATCCATCATTTTTTGGGTATGCATGTGGAGTTGTAGAGGAGCAAATGGTTCAAGAGTGGTTGGTAAAACTAGTTATGTTGTCTCCTAAGTATTTCATTCTCTTACCTTGCAGTGAGTATCTCTCCAATTTCTAGATTGATTTTTTAGGTTCTTACACTTGTTAATATGGAATGGGGTGAAACATTTGATCCATCATTCCTTGGATATGGAGGTGAGGTTGAAGAGGAGCACATTGTTGATTGATGTCATTTTGATCAATAGATCGCATAGTTCCAAATTAGTAAAACTATTTAATGCCGTAATTTTTTTATGGAAAGAACAATTATCTTCTTGGGTGGTGCACCATTACTACTATTGTGCTAAAAAGAGATTTTAAAAATAGTGATGATTATATTCAATCAGGTAGTCTGGAATTGCCTAGGATCACTGGTCACATGTGTGATAAATTATGTTTCCATAATATTATGAGGTGTGCTAATGATTACATGCTAGATGAGATGGAATGCTCTATGCACGACACCTTTATCCACTGTGAGGAGGACAATGGAATCTAATGTAGAAATCTGAGCGTTTATAGAGTTTTTCTTTATTGTCTTGATTAAATTATTATCTTCTTAAATATTGATTTCTTCATCTATCTACAATTCCATTATTTAGTCGATATGCTTGCTTTCTTGATAGATAATTGTTGATGGTGGTGTTGTTGAAGCAACTTATGAGTGCATAGAGAACTTGGTAACCATATAGGTTCTAGGGGAATCTCTTTTGATCACACCAAGTTGAGTGCATAGTCCTTGACTCTGAATGGTACTTTTGCAATTTTTTAGTTTTTTGATTCACAATCTCAATTTTGTTCAATATCTGTCTCCCTCTATTTTGTTTTCGAAATGCAGATTTTTGTTGGGAATGATGTCTTCTTGACAGGTTGTTGTTGGTGGTTCTGTTAGAGTAACTTTATCACTATACTTCGGGAACTTGGCAACCACTTTATATTCTAGGGAATCACTTGCTATTTATAGTTTGAAGAATCTTTTTTGATCATTTCAAAGGTGTGTGCATAACTACTTATTCTGCAGAGTATTGGAATGTAGGTTCTTGTTGTGAATGTTGCAAAATATGTATTTATTAATTCTTATTTTCAATTACCATTTACATTTATGCCTTACGGCGTTTCCTTTGCAACATCTGGTGCAAATGCTAGTTAAACATATATGCTCAAAAACAAGGAAATCATCAACATCCCGGTGCTCATGCATGCATTTCGTCCTTCAACTTTCACATAAGCACACTATACTTTCGAAGTTGTAATGAAATATAATGTGGATGAATCAATAGACATGCAATCTTAATCGGATAAGAACTCTAATTGTTCCTTACCAATCCCTTTCAAAAGTACCACCCTTGCCTACACATCAGCATCAACATGTGAATCATTTTGAGACACATCATTCATGGAATCTTCACTTCCATTTCTGCCATCTTCTCTTTCCACTTTCTTCAGCTTTGGTGGAAGCATTATTGGATTTAGTGTCCAACACTTTGCAGCAAGATGTCCTTGCTTATGGCAGTAAGTAAACTGCATGTGAATCCTCTTGATAACATGATTTGCCTTGTCCAATGGACCTTTGACTGCTTGATTCTTTTCCTTCTTCTGCTTCCTGTATGTAGCCATTCTCTTCCAACATCTAGAAACATCATGGTTATCTAAACCACAAAAGAAACATGCAACTCTTTCCCCGTACTTATGTGGAAATTTATCATGCTTTCAAAAATCAAAAGGAATATAATTAGAAGCATATTTATACCTAACTCTTTCACCTTTATTACCTTCATGAGGAGGTGAAGCAAATGAAGAAGTGGATCCCTTTGGAACAACATCAAACTCTTCAAGGCTCTTAGAATCTCCCCAACTCTCTAGTTCAAGTGTGTGCTTCTGAACACCTACATCTTGCAATTGATGTTTCAAGCTATTGTATTCCTCTTGGATACAACCTTCACACTTCTGAGGTAGAGGACATGAAATGAAACTCCTTATTGGGATAATTTCAATGGCTTTCATGGCAACTTTGGAATTCTCTCCATAATACTGTCCATAGCCAAGACCCAAATATTTAGGCCTTTCATCAACCATTATTGGTTCAACAATACCTTGTGCATGGTTTCCCAAGCCCTTTCCTTCATAGCCCATATTGGACATTAGCTTGGAACCTATGCCTTCATTATGTTTCTCAGAAGAATTTGAAGAAAAACTAGAATGCCTTACCTCTTCTTGAAGTTGGTACTTGACTAAGGCTTCTTGGAAAAAAAACAGTTGTGTTTCCAACTCTTGCACCCTTTTCAAGTTCATATTTGCTATATGAAGTTGCCTCTCCAATTCCTGCAATTTGTCAGCAAGCCACTGCTTCTATTCCTTCATGGAATTCAACTACTTTTTTAGCATGCTGCTCTTCCTTCCAACCTCATACATTTCTCTCACCATATCTAGCATGGTGGATAATTCCTAGTTCATGTCTTCATCAGAGAGTCTCATGAAGAGAGAAAATTTTGAGGACCCACTTGTAGAAGTTGTCATTATGCCAACGAACAAAAAAAGTTCAACAAGATAAACAAAGAGCTTATTTAAGCAACCTCTTAACAAAAACCTCTTGTGCTTTGGATTGCCTTAAGGTCCTTGGGTTAGAAGAATGCCTTCAACCCTTCTTCCTATTTGTCCTTCTTGGACTGAGCCGTCACTAACTTTCCCTTCACCTCTGCAAACTTGGAAAAGAGTCATTCTGAAAAACAAGCATACAATCAGGTTCTCACTATTCAAACACCTTTTAGACAAGCACTCTTTTCTTTTTCAATCAAGCATTTTGATATAACCTTCCGAAAGGTGTGGTTAATCAATCTAAAGTTGTGATACCACTTGATCTAAAAATGGGGCTCTTAGGATTTTTGTCTAACTTACAAGAACCTATCCCACTTCCAAAGCTTGAATTTTCCCAAGTCTACTTGAATAACCACTGTGAAATTAAGAAATTCTTGAAAATATAGGCATATTCTTGCATTTTTGTTAGTTGTTTATGTGCTTTCAAATCTGTTGTGTATGCTGATATCTAAATGTGGTTGAACATATATATATATATAATATATATATATATAATATATATATATAATATATAATTATATAATATATATAATATATATATATATATATATATATAGATAGATAGATATGAATAATGCAACAGTAAAACAAACACATGAGATAGTAGTTTAATTAGCAGTTCACCCACAACTCTTAGGCTACATCTCTGTGAGCTCTAGTCAACTCAACTAGGCTCTCTATGATTACGGTATTAGTCTTTTTTTTACAAGCTCTTGGCCCAAATATTGCTATTCTATAGAAAACAGTGGGTTCAGACACCATTTAATCCCCTATGTTTCTTGAAGCTCTAACTCCTAGCTTTGGTTCTTGCCTCTAGCTCTTTGGCTGTTGGTTCTTGCTCTTGGCTCTAACTCTGGCTCTTTGGCTCTTTGGTTGTTCGCTTTGGCTTATTTCTTCCCTCTGCAACCTTCATGGTCTCTAGCTTTTCACTTGAACTTCAAGTGACCCCAAAGGCTCCCTCAACTGCTCTTTTGCTTCCACACTGCCTCCTTGGCTTCTATGCTTCACAGCAAAACCTCAACAACAACCTTTAACAACAACAGTAAATCGGCCACTGTCAACAATTCAGCCACAACACACAACAACTTGGCCACTGTTCAACAACTCAGTAGCCCATAATAACTTGGCCACCATTCAACAACTTAGTAGCCCACAATAACTTGGCCACCATTCAAAATCTCAGTAGCCCACAACAACTTGGCCTCTGTTCAACAACTCAACAACCCACAACAACTTGGCCACCATTCAACAACTCAGCAGCCCACAACAACTCAGCCACCATTCAACAACTTAATAACCCCTGTTATCTATCGTTCTGTGGCTTTAAGCCAAATCATGTTGTCTATTGGTTTTAGATTCTCATCTCTCAATCTTCCTGACCTCTGTCCGCTTTGAATCCCTCTTCTAGGAATTATAAAATCATTGCTTAACACTAAAAGGGGAGGTGGCCACCATTTCTATAACGTAAGGTACAATCGGCGCTTGGAATCCTTAGTAATAGTTGTTCTCTATTTACACAGAGAACACTGTGAAAACATAGGAAAGTCTGTAGAAAACATAGTTCCTGGACTTCAAATATTCATAATTGCGTCCCAAACTCCCATCAGGTCCGCCCATAATTGCTATCGCATATCATAGTTGGCCTTCATCCTTCGCATTTCATTTAATAAATGAAACTATGAAAATACATTGAAAAATGGTGTTTGACAGATCTGAAGATCCATACAATATGGTTTACAATGTTATCGGGTCCGGTCCATTGGATCGTCCACATATACATAGATGTGGCCCTGCTCCATTATAATGCACCGACTTTGATCCTACGATGAGACAAGTCGCAATCATAGATCACACAAGTCTAAGGCCTGCACATATACATGGTTCATGCCAACACCAATTGTGATTGTCGATCCACCTATCACTTCCAATGCGATATGCCGATCTGGACTGTTGATTGGCCAGATCCGACTGCTCCTATTCAACCATTGTTTAATCCTCCAATAGCTCTATTTCATGGTTTTTCTTCATGTTTTCAGCATCCAATAGTGTTATCCACTGATGCGATATTTCCTCTTTGACTAATGAACAGGGCCACATGGCCCAATCCCATCCTGCCATGTGTCAACTATGGATTGGCCGATGAGACTATACTAAAAATCAAAGTTTTCAATAAAGTTCAAAATTTAATGAAATTGCCTCAATTTCTAAGGACATTAGACAATTCTCATTTTACAATAATTCCTTCATCAGGAGTCGATTTTTACCCATTCAAGTTGCATTGGATTCAGAATGATAAGATCTCTACAATGAGACTATTTCTAGGAGTAGTATGTGACTTTCATTTTCCTATGATTTACAAAGGATTTGTGCCATTTGGCACCTTTTACCTCTTGCATGAAGTCTTTTAGACTTAGAGGTTTATCTCAGATCCATTTTTGGATCAGTATATGCTTCAAGTTGTACATGCACATAATGTGTATGATCATGCCATTGACAACCTATGTTTGGCAATCAGTTTGGGGATGGAAATTCGTGGACTTAGTAAGTTTTGTATCCAGCATCGGCCAGAGACTTGACCAAAATGCACTGAGGAATTTGTTGTCCCAATCTAAGATAATAGACTGTGGGATCCCAAAGTGTACCCATACTCACTCAACGAAGAGCTTAGCAGTGGCCTCTACTTTTATGCTCTTCCTGCAGGCCGCCATGATGGCCATCTTAGAGAATCTGTTAATTACCACAAAAATGCAATCATTTTCGTGCTTAGTAGAAGGAGTGTCTGACATGTAATCCATCGAGACAGATTGCAAAGGCCAATTAGGAGCAGGTAGAGGAGTATACAGGCCTTACTTCTTGATGGTTGGTTTGGGAATGGAGCAAGCGGTGTAGGATCTAATGTACTTCCCAAATTCCTAATGAAATTTGGGCCAATAAAAATACTTCTGCAATACCACCACTAATTTCTCTACTCCAAAATGTCTGGTGACCTGAACGTAGTGTACCTCCCAAATCATCTTGGCATGCTCAATTGAAGAAACACAGATGTGTGCCAGGTGGCATAACAGTGCATCCTAAAGGTGAAAATTTGGAACTTCGTTCCCTTCTAGGAGTGTCTGGTATATGCTGCTGAATTCTAGATCACTCTTGTAAATATGAGACCACCTCGATGTCTCATGCCCACATGAGTCAAGCACAGTGATCAACGCCATGACTGGTGGTCAGCTGAGACAATTAGAAACATTATTGGCACTGCCCTTCTTATACTAATGTTCAAAAGGAACTGTTGCAAATAGGTGGACCATTTATGATGGTGATAATTCTGCAACTTCCCTTGTATCTGTATGAACCGTAGAGGTCAGTGATCTATGTGGATTACTATTTCCTTCCCCATAAGGTAATTCTTCCAATGACAATAGGCCTGAACAATGGAATACATTTCTTTGTTGTAAGTGGGGTATTTTGAACCGTGTCTAAAAGTGTCTCACTGTGGTAAGCCATCGGATGCCCATGCGGAGTAAGAACCACACCAAATGCATAGTCATAGGAATCTGTCTCAATCTCAAATGGTTGTTGTAGGTATGGTAATGTGAGCATTGGTGTAGAACAGAGGTGATTCTTCAACTCAGAGAATGCTTGTTGTTGGTTTTCTTACCAAACAAATTTTATTTCGCTCTACCCTTGGTGACTTGACTTAAAGGCCAAGTGATATGAGAGAACCCCAACACAAACCTATAGTAGAAATTGGAAAGACCCAAAAAGAAGAGGAGCTCTGTTAGAGTGGTTGGGGTTGGCCAATCCCGAATGACTTGTATCTTGGATGGGTCCACATGTATACCCAGCTCATCAATGATGTACCCCAGATATTGGACCTGGGTGAGGCCAAAGGTCCATTTCTCCAAGTTAGCACACAAATTTTGTTGGCGTGGTGTTTGAAGGAGTTGTCGAATATGGTGGAGGTGCTCCTCTCAACTCTAGCTGAAGATGAAGATGTCATCCAAATACACCACCACGAATGCATTGGTGAAGGGCGACAAGATGTCATCCATTAGTCTCATGAAGATTTCAAGGGCGTTCGTCAATCCAAATGACATGACTAACCATTTGAAAAATCCCTCCTTGGATTTGAAGGAAGTCTTCCATGCATCAAAGGGTTCGATAGGCACTTTGTGATAACCTAACTTCAAGTCAATCTTACTGAAATATTTTTCCCCCATTGAGCTAGTCCAAAAGGTCATCAATCTATAGGATTGGGTACCTATTTTGGATAGTGATCTTGTTCAATGCCTGATAGTTAATACAAAGCCTCCAGGTTCCATCCTTCTTATGTACCAATACAATGAGGCTCCCACAAGGTGATGAGCTTGGCCTGATATTCCCTTGTTGTAATAGTTTCTAAATCTACCTCTTAATCTCATCGTTCTCAAGAACAAAGCGTCGATATATCAGTCCATTGGGCAGCGACACGCCCAGGGTTAGATCGATGGAGTGCTTGACCTGACAGTGTAGAGGTATCCTTGTACTCCTCCACAACCTTATCCATCTACTATTGTTGTGCAGAGGAGCCTTACCTAGAAGTTATGGCCACAACCTTCATCTTTCCCTGGGGGCAAATCATAAGGAAAACAAGTTTCCTGGTCTAGGAAATGATTTTACTGCATTTATTTATAGTGATCAAAGAGATGATGGTATGCTGGGCTACCTTTGGTATACTATACAAATTATTAGCCAAAGTAATAATCACAAAGCTAGGCCTAGACTCATAAACAACATGTCACTTCCACAAGTATGGTTGTCCTAACAATACATCAAAATCTTCAAGAGGAGAAATGTCACACAATACCTCATCTATGAAGAGCTTGATGTTGTAAGGAAGGTGACACTGCTGGCTAACACGAACATCTCGTCCTTGGTGAATCCACCTGATGGTCTATGACTGTGGATCTGCTATAGTGTTTAAGCCTAATTGCTTCATGACCTCTACTGAAATGGGGTTCTTTTGGCTCCTGCTGTCGAAAATGAACTGCAGCGGAAAACCCTTCACCCACATTTATGAGTGGAAGAGGCATTCCCCCTCCTCCGGATCCTCATTCTCAATATTTTGGATCTTGGTGGTGGCCACAATAGGATTGGGCTCCAAATCAATGATGTGCTTCCCTTTCTCAGTTCCCTTATTAGGTCATGATTCAGAGTCGGAATCTGTGTCTAATTCGGAAGCCTTTAGCTTGGCCAACAATGACTTCTTGGCTTGACACTCACTTGTATTGTGAGTGGAGCTCTTATGGAAATGACACCATTTTCCCATGTCCTTCTTCATCTTTGGGGTGTTTTTCTTTTCTTGTGGCTTCGACGGGTTGTCCTCGTTAGCACCTCCTTTGCTTGGTCCTTTTTTATGTAGTTTGTGCGCACATTTTCCTTGCTTTGGAGTCATAGATCGAAAGTCCCACTTATTCTATTTAAACTTTTGCTCAATCTCGACAGTGTACTGATACATTATGCCGAGCAAGAAAATGTCCAAGAGCTCCATATCATCATGGATGTACTTGTGTAGACAGTTGCGGTACTTGATCACCGAATTTTTCTCAATATCCTTGATACCCATGTTCGTGCGAAGGGTATGGAAATCATTTGTGAACTCTAGCACATATTGGTCCCTTTCCTACGATAGTGTGGCCCACTTTATGTATTTGTCTTCATAGCTCTTGACATGGTAATATTGTTCCTTGATGGTGTCTCGGAAAGAATTCCAAGTGGACGTAGCTGAAAATGGCGAGGGTTCACTCTTGTCCTTTTATTTTCAGTAAGTTTCCCACCAATCCTTGATGTGTGGTGCATCTTTAAGAAGTACAAAAGTAATATTTTCCCGCTTGGAAACGTCATGAACTAAAAAATATCCTTCCAATAGATTTAACAATTTATCTATGATGTCTGCATCTATGAGGCCTTCGAATATGGTAATATAAAAGTTAACTTGTACCTTAAAAGGGGTGGCTCCTCCGAAGTGGCTGATGGATGAATATGCATCACCTATGGATAGCCATCGAAATATCTAGGCAAATTTATCCATCATTGCATCCCTCTATCACTCAAGGGATTCCTTGAGCAACATTTTTAAAGGATCTCCTACCCCCTCGTCTTTATTTTCTTCTGCCATGGGATTTTGTCGGGTTTTGCGAGTCTGATCTTGCAATGGATCAACCAAATAAAGCCCTAACTCCTTATACCCTAACCTCATTAGGGAAATTCAAAGAAAAATAGAGAAAGAGTAGACCAATCTCATACCACTGATCGAAACTTAAACAGGAACACAAAAAATTACAGATATAATCATAATCACAAAGATAAAATAGAAAAGCACTTCATTTCATTAATAGAAAATTACTAAATTATGCTTACAAACATAATGGAATTAAGATAGATTGGGTAATGGTAGTGTATCTATGAGAAGAGATGTGGTGGCTACATGCCTCCAAACTATGTTACATTGAGGCTCAAAGGAATTTATTATTGCAAAACATGTGGAAACCCTAAACAACCAAAACCCTAACCCCAAGAGATGTAACACCAAGATTTTGTGGGCCTATTTGGGTTAGTTGGGTTGACAACTTCCCGAGGTTGTAACTTGGTAAGATTATCTATGTTTGGCACGTATGATACCTTGTTGGAAATTTCTCTTTGAGTACTACACGTTTCACGACATTCCCTTACCTATGGTTATGGGCCTACTGCTGACCCAAAAAAAAACGTCGTTTAGGGGGTCAAAACTGCTCCGGATGTTCAAGACGCGAAAAGTTGCTAAAAATAGTAAATGCTAAAATGAACAAGGAAAACAATGAAACTGATTGGGGAGTTTAGGTGAAATAGGTGGGTGGCCACCAATATCCACCTAGATCAAGGGGAAATAAAGATGGAGCTCCCTTTTGCAACCAAGCATCAATTCCTTGCAGTGTCCCCTTTTTCCCTCTCATTCATCTAATTTCCTCTTGGCCATCAATATACTATGGTTTAGTAGTATAGATTGAGAAAGTCCCTCAAGGATACCAAGGAAACACACATCACATGTACACACCATCCAAGTGAAAACAAAGGAAATGCCAAGTTATGGAGATTTAATCGTAGTTTATTACAATGTATAGAGGTGGGGGCAACAAACTTCCCGTGAACTCTTACTTGCAATTTCATAGAAACAACTATAAACATCCTTCAAATTTCTAGAAAAATAAGACAAACTTCAAATTCCGTATGTGTTTATGTATTCATATATTTATTTTATACTCTCCTGTTGTGTCTATTTTTGTGCATGTTCATCTTACAAAAGGATATGGTGAACTCATTGAATGGACATATCAATAGATTAGTGATTTCCACATAAGTGGTCCAAATGAATGAAAATTTTGTTATACTTCTGCAACATTAAGCATAAGTTTGACTTGTTAGTAGTTTCCACAAAATCCATGAAAGAAAAAGTCAACCAACCCCTCCATAAACTCGTCACAAAATTTGACTGCCAGATTTAAATATTTGATCCATTACATGCAACCCAAAAATACCACATAAATGAAAAACCTAATGTTGAATTAAAAGGTAGTGGACTAGAAAATTCAATAGAAGATTTTTATCACAACCTCAACAATATGTTGGTAATATTGACTTTCACCTAGCAAAAACTCAAGATAAAATATAACCTCAACTTTAGATGCAGATATGCACTAGACAGAGAGTGTGTGCCTATACAATAACGCATTTTCAATTTATTTGTTCTATTCAATTTCCTCATCACCATCTTCTAAAAATATTTCTTTTTTTGTTGATCCTAATGGTCCACTAAAACTGAAAGATGGCTCTATTTCATCAATTTCAATGTACTTGACATCCATTCTTTCTACAAACCTCTCTTCACTACAGCTTAGAAACCATGATAAACTATGTTTTATTCCCTTCCTTCATAAACAATGAAATCGAGGTTTGATTATGGTTCCTAAGCTATAAGTGAATTAAGAAGGTAGATATATGAGGTCTCATAATGATATGTTCATTTCATGCCTAAAATAATTGAAATTGATTGTCATAACATCCATGTTGAGTGATCCAAAATGGATTTTGGATATACTTCTAAGTCTTAGTGTTCCTCACAGAGGAAAATGAAAGTCTTAGGATGCTATTGGAAATAATCCCATTGCATAGATCGTCTCATTTTGAATCTACTGCAACTTGAATGGGCTAAAATGGACATTGGATGAAGAAGTTATCACAAAAAGAAGATTGCCTTTGTCCTTCTGAAAAGGAGGCATTTCTTCTAAAAATGGCCTAAAAGGCTCCTTAAGGAAATCAAATCGCAAAAGGCTAAAGGGAAGGACTTAACGAAAAGGTGGAATGACCCCTCGATCAGTGATCTCCAAAATATCAGATTAGAGGTAGGCCTTCACCCAATATCGGGACCCTAGACAAGGCGACATGCAATAATGCGATAATGCAATAGCAATATCGAGGATTGTAGCGATCGGAGAGGCATAAAGCGTAGACCGTCGTCGATGTGATATTGGTGATCGACGATTGGGGTGATCGGTAGATCGGCTATTAGCATACCCAAAGGACAAACCCCCGAGCTGTTGTGATTGTGATTAGCGATCAGAACCTAGACCCAATAGGGATTATGGACCTAATTGCATAAAATTTAAAGTCCAGAAACTTCATAATTTCAATGTATTTCCCATGTATTTGGGTTTTGGCCAATCCACCTAGGCGATGCGATATGCGACTAAAGTCGGACCTGAAAGGGTTTATGGATGCGAATATACATATACATATACATACACATACACATACACATACACATACACATACACATACACACACACAGATATATATATATATATATATATATAGATAGATAGAGTTCTGATAAAAAGTGTTTTTCTATGTATTTTTGCATTTTCGTTAAGAGAACGAAATACAAAGGAAATGCACCCGTAGCAATAAAACGGACCCGAAAGGTTTATACATGCAGCTTTGTATTATTTGAGTTCCGTAATGAGTGGGATTTCGGATGGGCCTCATGCAGTAAGTGGTATTGGATGGGCTCCGCTCGATCCCATACACTGGGCAACACATAACTTGGTGCCGAAGAGAGAAAATCACCTTTTCGAATGAGTAAACTCCATGTGCATAAGCCGCCTGAAATGAATATCAACCGTTGGATCAGAGATCACATAGATCAATGGTGGGCGTGTAACAGTAACCAAAGGTGGACCCGATATGATTATAGGGTGGATTCAATGATTTTGTAAGTCTGATAGAAAGAGCTTTTGATTGTTTTTAGTGTATTTCTCTTTGTAAATGGGGAAACATGTTTCGAGGGATTTCAACCATGCTAGTGGTCCCTTTCCATTTAAAAGAGCAGGTGGCCACCATACCTAAAGGCATTCCACAATGATTGTTTAAAGATCAGAGGGGATTTGAACGGATAAAGGTTGGAGCCAGAGAGCCCGAAAGGGGAAATGAATAGACAAGCTCTAACAAGCTTAAAATCCACTCAATTTTAGAGGAGACAGTTGCTAAGATAAAGAAAAAGCTGAAGGTAGAGTAACTGAGGGAGTCTTGGAGTTGCGTGGAGGTCAAGTGGAAAAATTAGAGAGATGAAAGTGGTTGAGTCAGTCGCTTGGAGGTCAAGCAGATTGCTGAAAGCTCACAAGAAGCCAGAGCCGATAGCCAAGAGCTAGAGCCAAAGCCAAAGCCACAGCCACGAGCCAGAGCCAAGAGCTAGAGCTAGAGCCAGAGCCGAGAGCCAGAGCCAGAAAGCCTAAGCACTTTAGAGCCAATGATGAGATGGTGTTCTAAGCCCATTATTTCTATCTAATGCATTGGAGTTCAGTGTGGAGCTTGTAAAAGGACTTTGCCGTAATCCTAGAGAGCCTAGTCGAGTTGACTAGAGCTCAAGGAGACGTAGACCAAGAGCTTTGGGTGAACTCCATATTATATTGTTGTTATGTGTGTTTGCTTGCTGTTGCATTGCATTTCTTCTTTATTCACTATTATATGTTTTATATCAGTTCAAGCAAATAAACTTAAGGCACATAAATAGTTTTAAAACAAACATAAGCATACACCTATATTCAAGAACATTTAATTCCGCAATTGGTTAATCATAATATCTTGGGAATATTTAAGCTTTGGAAGTGGGAGAGGTTCTTGTAAGTTTTACAAGAAGCCTTTAGGCCCCATTTTCAAATCATTAAGGGTGAGCAAGTGAGGTCATGTGACAAACATCTTTTTTGTGTCTTCCGCCAAAATTCCCCACACTCTAAGTTTTTCAATCTATTTCAATACTGGATCCTGACTAAGGCCAACAACTTGCGACATTTTCTCTAAAATTTTACCAAGGTCTTCAGGTCCTATATTCATATATGAATTTAAGAAGTTCTATTGCAATATTAATTTTAGCTTTAAATCAAGACCGAGGATCTACAGATATTGCAGTATAATAGAAGCAAGCCTTGGTTCAACTTACAGAGCCTAGGTTTAAAATTGGATCGCAAATCGATCTTGGTATGGCATAAACTACACAAATTGGATTGTGTAAAGAACCAATAGGAGACCGCCATACCCTCTAATAGACCACTGTTACCAAAAGGTAGATTTCTCTTGCATTAATGCCTCCAGTAGTAAAAGCTTCATACTCAACCTTCTAGTGGGTTAAATCCATGTTGTGTTGCACTATATATAATAGAAATAAAGAATGGTATATGTAGAGAAACAGAACAAATTTGCAGTTTCTTTAAAATATAGTTCAAACTTGGGGACTTATCTCTGTCATTGATGAACCAGAATTAACAGAGGTTGAAACCTTATAAAAAACTTTAATCAGATGAGCATAGTTATTTATGAGGGCTTTTGGATCAAAATAGAATAAACTAAGGCAAAATCGAAAACTGATCAACAAACAACAAAGATAATATAATAGTGATGCCTTTAAGTGTGAATCAGTTATGGAGTCCTCATTCGATTAGTTAGAGTTAGAGGTCATCGACCGCACAGTTTTACCAGTGGAGACCTCAAAAATATAATCATTTCCCTTTCCCATGTGGTGAAAAATTGTAGGAGAGATGGAGATGGAAAATGAGCCCCTATGATTGGATGAATCTGTCTAGCCAAAACTCATCATAGGATTAACTTCACTGTAATTATCTCTTTTTTTAATTCAAAATATAATGTGTTTAACATCATAACATTTTAAAATATTATCTCTTTTTTCAATTCATAATATAATATATTTCTATTTTTGTTTAATAGAAAATATTTTTATTATCAATATTAAATTAATTTTAAAATATTAATTTTAATAATAAATATAAACAATTAAAATTTCTATTTTTATAAGTGATAATTTTTATTTTATTAAGAATAAGTGATATTTTTTATTTATTAACTATGAGTGTAATTGACCATGAATGTGTTGACCACATGGTGTAAAGGCTACAATAAGACCTTCCAATTATGATCCAATCAAATATTTGAAAATTATTTTTTACAATAATATTGAAAAATAAATATTTGTTTTCTAACGTTAAATAATATAAGTTGCATTGGTTAATGATAAACTAATGAGGGTCAACAAGAAAATCGATTGTTACTCTTGTCTTGGTAGGGATCAATAAGAGGTTCAATGTTATAAATAAAAACCTAGTGAAAATTATATTGGACATTTTTTTCACTAAATTGAAATATAAATGGCCTAAGAAACAACTACCTAGAAATTAAAAAAAATTATTTTTTTATCAAATTGATTTAAACCCATTAAATTAAAATAATTAAAATTGAAAAAAAACAAAAAAAATAATAAAATACGTTTCCCCTCTACCAATAGATTGATCACAAGTTCAAAAATTAAAATAAGGTTTAAACTAAAATAAATTTATAGTTAATAATTTTTTAATCAAAAATATAAAATAAAGATGATTATTAATTTATATAATATATTAGTATAATAATAGTAACCAATATTCGCTTCATAAAAATATATATAAACTTAATAAAATAAATATAATTTCATTTTTTGAGTCAAATTTGAAATTAAAAAGTATGGTTAAATATATATGTAAGCATGTTTATTTTGGAATAAGACTTTCAAAATTTTTAATTTAATTTTTAATAATTATTAAGTGGATGGAAGGGATTTTTTTTTTGTAAGTTGGGGAGGGCTAAATCTTTATCATGTCCAACATATCACCCCGATCGGGGCAGGGAATTGAACCAGTGACTTCACATTAAGGAGTGACTTAAGAGAGCACCCAATCATCGTCTATTCAAGACCCCATGGACAAATGGAAGCAATTTAACTTCCATGGAATATCTGTAATATTCTTAGAAGCATTTGCAAATCAATAGTTGATATTCATCTTTAAAGTAGTTATACTCATTCCACTCTTTTAATTTTTTAAACTAGTACACACAAAAAAATCATGTCACCAAGTGTCATACAAAATGAATTGTGCTTTCATAATAGGGTTTATGATATTGGGTATAATATTGGTTTTATTATTATGGATCATAATATTGATTTTATACTGTTAGGGTTTATAATATTATATTTAATAATAGGGTTTAATTATGTCACTAGAAAAATATTGTCTCAATATGAAAATCAACGATGGTCAAGCATGGTCAACCATAGACCAACATCGCATTATGAAAAAGATTATCTCAATATGAAAATTAATCATGGCCAGCCATGTTCCAATGTCATATTATGACAAAGATTGTCTTAATATGAAAATCAACCATGCCAAACAATGTTTATTTTATCGTTCATAATATTTATCATCAGGTTTATATTCATTGGTTTATACTAATTGGTTTAGCATTTATCATAGGATTTTCTCAATATGAAAATCAATCATGGCCAAACATGCTCAATCATGGTTAATCATGGTCAAAATTAGTCAAACATGGTTGACCATGGTCAATCATGGTCAACCATCGTCAATCATTGTCAACCATGGCCAACCAAGGTCCAACATCGCATTGTGAAAAATATTGTTTCAATATGAAATCAACCATGGTCAATAACCATGATCACATTGTGAAAAAGATTGTCTCTTGGTCCAACATCACATTGTTACAACCATGGTCATCTATGGTCAACCATGGTCCAATGTTTCATTGTAACAAAGATTGTCTCAATATGAAAATTGACCATGGTACAACATTGCATTGTGACAAAGATTGTGTTGATATGAAAATCAACCATGGTCAACCATGTTTCTTTTAGAGTTTATATACCTTGGGTTTATAATAATAATCCCCTCGGTTTAATATTACACCCTTTAGTTTTTAGTATTAATCCCACAAATTTATTAGTCCCTTGGGTTTATTAATATATGGGTTCATATTCTTAGGGTATAATATTATTCATAGGGTTTTTAATATTAATCCTAGTGTTTAATATAAATCCCTTGGGTTTATAATCATGCTCAACCTCGTCCAACATCACATTGTGACAAAGATTGCCATAATATGAAAATAAACCATGGTCCAATGTCGCATTATGACAAAGATTGTGTCAACATGAAAATCAAGCATGTTTATTTTAGGGTTTATAATATTTATCTTAGGTTCTATATACATTAGGTTTATAATACTAATCCCTTAGGTTTAATATTATTCCCTTCAATTTATAATCCTTTCCATTTTGAGTATTAATCACTTGGGTTTATTAGTCCCTTGGGTTTATAAAATCAATCCCTATGGTATAATATGATTCATAGGGTTTATTATAAATCCCTTTAGTTTATATACATGGTCAACCATGGTCCAACCTCACATTGTGACAAAGATTATCTCAATATGAAAATCAACCATTTTCAACTATCATTAACCATCGTCAACCATGGCCAATCATGGTCCAACATCACATTCTGACAAATATTATCTCAATATGAAAATCAACCATGGTTGACCACGGTCAACCATGTTTAATAATGGTCAACCATGGTCCAACGTCATATTGTGACAAAGATTGTCTCAATATGAAAACTATTCATGGTCGACCATAGTGAATCATGGTTAACCATGGTCCAACGTCACATTATCACAAAGATTGTCTCAACATGAAAATCAATCATGGTTAGCCATGCTCAATCATGGTAAATATCAAAATCAACCATGGTATAATGTCACATTGTGGCATAGGTTGTCTCAATATGAACATTAATTATGGTCAACCATTGTCAACCACACTCAACAATGGTAAACCATGGTCAACAGTGTTCCAATGTCGCATTGTCGAAATAATTGTCTGAATATGAAAATCAACCATGGACAACCATGGCCAATAACCATTGTCACATTGTGACTAAGATTGTCTCATGGTCTAATGTCACATTGTGACAACCATGGTCATCCATGCTTAAACATGGCTAAGAATGGTTGAACGTCACTATGTGACAAAGGTTGACTAAATATGAAAATAAACCATGGTTAACCAGGTCCAATGTTGCATTATGACAAAGATTATCTCAATCTGAAATCAATCATTGTCAACCTTGGTCCAATGTCGCATTGTGACAAAGATTGTCTCAATATGAAAATGCATGGAAATAAACCATAATAGGTTGGGTTCTCAATATTAATCCCTTGGTTTTTTAGTATTAATCCCTTGGGTTTATAGTAATAATCCCTTGGGTCCAACGTCACATTGTGACAAAGATTGTGTCAATATGAAAATCAACCATGGTAAGCCATGGTTAACCATGTTTATTTTAGGGTTTATAATATTTATCTTAGGGTTTATATAGTTGGGTTTATAATAGTAATCCCACTTGGTTTAATGTTATTCCCTTGGGTTTATAATATCTTTATTCTTTAGTATTAATCCATTTTTTATTAGTCATTTGGTTTATAATATCTATCCCTTGGGTTTATCAATCTAAGGGTTTATATTCCTATGGTATAATATTATTCATAGAGTTTATATTATTAATCCTAGTGTTTAATATAAATCAATTGGGTTTATAATCATGGTCAACCATGGTCAGTCATGGTCAAACATCACATTGTGACAATGATTTGTCTCGATATGAAAATCAGTCATATACAACCATGGTCAAGCATGGTCAATCATGGTCCAACGTCACATTGTGACAAAGATTGTGTGAATATGAAAATAAACCATGGTCCAATGTCACAATGTGATAAAGATTGTCTCAAAATGAAAATAAATCATGGTTAATCGTGGTCAACCATGGTCCAATGTTGCATTATGACAATGATCGTCTCAATATAAAAATCAATCATGGTCAATCATGGTCAAACATAGTCAACAACCATGGTCACATTGTGACCAAGATTGTGTAATGGCCCAACGCCACATTTTGACAACCATGGTTATCCATGGTCAATCACGGTCAACCATGGTCCAATGTCACGTTGTGACAAAGATTGTCTCAGTATGAAAATCAACCATGGTCAACCATGGTGAAAAATATTTTTTTTAGGGCTTATAATATTTATCTTAGGGTTTATATACCTTAGTTTTACAATATTAATCGCTTCGGTTTAATATTATTCCCTTGGATTTTTAGTATTAATCTCTTGGGTTTATTAGTGCCTTTAGTTTATAATATCAATCCCCTTGCTTTATTAATGTAAGGGTTTATATTCCTAGAATATAATATTATTGATGGTGTTTATAATATTAATCCTAGGGTTTAACATAAATCTTTTCGGGTTTATAATCTATTTGGTGTCTATAATATTAATAATAGCTTAGATTTATAATATTAATCCCAAGGGTTTATATTATCCCTTGGATTTTTACTATTAATTCCTTGGGTTTATAATATTAATCTTTTGTGCTTAATATTATTTCGTGGGGTTTATAATGCCTCGACTTTATAACATTAATAATTCATTTGGTTAATAATATCAATATTATATAATATTGATAGTATCATAATAATCATAGTATTATAATAATATATTTATAATATAATTAAATTATTATAATTATTATAATCATATATTATTAATATCAATAAAAAATTAAACCATATCATTAATATAATGGGTTTTATACAATTATATTTAATAATGTGGTTCCTATATATTGATAAATATGTTAAAAAATATACACCACTTTATTAATGTGAATTGTGGTGATTGTATAAGATTTTAAATTTTACTTTAGCTTAATTTTGTTGGATAAAAAAAAATTCAATTTAATTAAAAGATTCAAAGAATGATAATATATATATACTATATTATATTATATTGAATTGAATTTAAATAATCAATAGGGATAGGACAAAATGATTAGTGTTAATAGCAGCCTTGATCGATAGGCATGGAACAGAATGATCAGTGTTAATAGCGGCCTTGATCGATAGGCATGGAACAACATGATTAGTGTTAATAACGGCCTTTGTTCCATACCCGAAATCTACCATCTACATAAAAGGAAATGCCCCAACACTGATCCTTATAAACTATAGCGGGGAAGATTCAGAGAAATAAGAAATTAATGCGACTATAAATGGTAGTTAAACTATAATATCTCTCTGATATCAAAAAACACATGTGAGTTTCAAACAAATAAGAAATGAATGAACTGTTAATGGGAATTCAATTTTTGTCTCTCGCATATCCTCCCATAATAATTTGGTCGATGAAGCGATTTCAAATATGAATCTACTTGTAAATTGATAACAAAACCTTAACCTAATAAACATCGAATTATTCCAAGGGTACATAGAGAATTTTTGCCTCATGACACACAGAATTGGAATTGACATTTATTTTAAGTTAATGATTCATTACCAATTCAGCCTCCCGATTACCAAGAATTTGCTACAGTGAGTCTATAGCAATAATTTAAGCATAAATGGAATTGATTTCGTGATAAACCGTTTGCCCAATGGTGGTGTAATTTAATTCTCGCACTTCAGCCTCCGTATGAGATTATGAATGTGGACGCGAGGAACTCTTTAGTCCTCCGTATGACATTTCTTTCACTCGTATATAAAAGTATTTATATTCTACTTATATATTTTGTGGTGTTTTTATTTAGTAAGGTTAACTTTAGTGTTAGTCTTAAAATTGGATGGAAGAATTATAATTTAAGGTAGTTTAAAAAGTTTTTTTTGTTTTGAAAATCATTGATGTTTAAGTTATATTTTGAGAAAATTTGGTAGGGATTTTGTAAATCTAACTCACAGTTGTTAAACTTCAAGATTTTAGGTGTCACAGAGATTTTTGATATTTTTAATGATAATGAATCTATTTCCATCATCAAAAACATGATTTTCAAACACTATTTCTACAAGATTTTTTAAAATATTTTTGCTTAGATTTTGGCCACTCTTGACCATCCTAACAATTACTCCTTCTACATATACTACTTCTTATAAATTTAACTTAAACTTAGCTTTAAAAATGGGAAAGAAAAATTATCTAAATTTATTTTAAAAAAAACAAAAAAACCACTTTTTACTCACGAAAATATCTAAAAACGATAGTTTTAATTCCACATATAACCCCACCTTCAAATTACACGTAATTAGTTTTGAATTATGACTAGCGATAGATGATAATTCAAGTGAGCATAACTGTTTGCATTAAGACTAACTGTAGATGATAATTCAAGTGCACATAATTGTCTCAAAGATTAAAATTTGGAATACGATTAGCCATTTTGGAACTCAATGCATACATTATGTCTCACAGGATTAAGATTTTAGCTTATGTCCAAATCTTTTATGAAAGGTTTAAGATTTTGGATTGCGATGTTAGGATTGGAGATTCACCCCTAATTAATCTTTTATGAAAAGTTTAAGATTTACATTTTGGATTGGGATGTTAGGATTGGAGATTCACCCTTAATTAATCTTTTATGAAAAGTTTAAGATTTTGGGATTAAGATTTTAGCTTTATGTCTAAATCTTTTACGAAAAGTTTAAGATTTTGGATTGCGATGTTAGGATTGGAGTTTCACGCGTAATTAATTGATGGGATGATTAACATTTTAAATTACCGTGTAAATCTTTGATGAGGTAAAAAGATTATTCCATAGAGCACTAACTTATATGTCAAACACTTTTGAGAACTTAATCTTGGGTGCTTTTTACTCTCTACCGAGTGTATGTGATAATGCGACATGACATGTTTCTTTATTGATGTACGCTTCTTTGTTTATATGGTTACCTACATGTTGTGTTACATTAGTTATATGGTACTATGATATTTTATATATAGCTTTATTTTAGACATTACCATCGGCTTGGTACACATCATTATCATTAGAGGAGATGTAGTATTTGGATTTATTTTATAGAGTGTAAATTGTTTTACATTTTAA
>APFE031171477.1:73997-118529 GCA_000404065.3 Pinus taeda | reverse complement strand
CTTTAAATAATATTTAAATGATATATTTTTAATTTCCAAATTAATATTGGGAATAGGTGATTGCAAAATTTGGCGAGTAATCAAACCCTAGTTATTGAATCAAAATTGATCTGTCCACTGCTTTTCTTATGGTAAATGCTCGTGGGGGGAGCAATTCTTCTTCCTACAGTCAAGTTGTTGTTGGACTTAACAACTCAAGGAAACCTTCTACCATGGATCAACCCAATGTGGGGCAAAAGCCAAATAACAATAAGCAAAAGTCACAACAACCATGTCTCCCACCAAGGAGACATAAGCGTGGAAGCTACTTACCAAAGGAAGTTGTCAACCCAAAATTAAGTGGAAAGTTATTAGACATCTGGCCATTAGAAAAGGCCCTCACCTAATGGATTCAACTTAAACAAAATCTTAAAGGGTAGAAAAAACTAGAATCGGGTGTGTAATAACCATCCCTATTTTGGTCGTGTAAATATATGTACTCTACAATATTTAAGCTATTGAAATAGATGATATATTATGGAGCTTGTATGTCCATGTAGTTGCATTAGATATTGTTGTGTCGTTTATGGCTTAGTAACTAAAGGAGACATGATCTAAATATTGTA
Source organism: Pinus taeda (assembly GCA_000404065.3). Classification (NCBI taxonomy): domain Eukaryota; kingdom Viridiplantae; phylum Streptophyta; class Pinopsida; order Pinales; family Pinaceae; genus Pinus; species Pinus taeda. Next base: position 117,924 of record APFE031171477.1, on the reverse strand, counting down.
AATTTGCACATAATTTTATAAAGTAATAAAATAAGGCTCGTCGCGGAGCCTACTCTGCAAAAAAGAGTATGGGGGACGAAACTCCAAGGTAAAATCCAGCAGTTGGGTTCCAGTGGAAATTGTATGCCTTGGGTTATAACAAGGAGAAAAATCATTGAAGATTTGCAAATTGATTCCTCGGGTGTTAAGAATTTACACTTTTCATCTGTGAGTAATATTGGTTGAGTTTGGGACTAGGGTGAGATCGTCAGAATAGGAACAAAGTCAAATCCGACTAGTTGTCCATCGTCCTGTGTGTATGAAGGACCAATGAAACATATGTATATTCATATTGGAACCATAATTATGTTCAAAGGAGAAGGAAAAGGGGTTTTTCCGAAATAAAGGACCCCTCGCACAATCGAAATAAGAGTTTATAATTTAATAAGAGAATGAGGGAGACAGGGTTGGAGCGTGTAGGAGAGAGTAATGTTCATTTTATTAAGTTTAAAAATTAATAGACCGAGATTTATAATGCGAACATGAGTTTTAAAAAAAATATGATTAAGGAGGTGTGAAGGCACAAGATAAAAGAGAGTAAATGTGCAATTACTACATAAGGGGGTAGAGTTTTGGACATAGTTAACAGGCCAACAAAAGGGCCTACTATCATTGTGGTATTAGAAGAGAAGCTCTTTTTTTAGTGTTTCCATATAAAAGGAGATTATATCTACTGGGTGTTGCAACTAGTAAAGACGAGAATGTGATGGACGAGAGAGGTAATAATTTCTCTATTTATTTTAATGGTGAGTGACAGCTTGATAATTTTGTAAAGACATGATTGAGAAGTTAGGATATAGAAGTGAGATGAGGGGATAGGAGGTAGGAAAAGGAAGTTTCCCAAAAGGAGGGACACAGTACCAGATTTTCAAAAGGAATGAGTTCGGGAGTAGAAACGAAGAGAACTACCTAGAAGAGGAAGTAGCATAGAGGAAGAAATTTCTAACAAACAGTAGAGATAGAATGAGAAAAATAGAACCCAACTAAGGAAGAGATACTGAAGAGAAACCCTTGTAGGTAACTGGTCATTATGTTATTTAAATTTTAGCAAGAAAATAATTGTAGGTAGTAATAGATGTGGATGGCATAACTATGACCAGTGAGAGTTGTTAAGGATTAGTGAAGTTTCTAGAAGACATGTTAAAGAACCCTTGCAACAAGAGAGGTTGTTGAAGAAGAATATTTAGTTGTAGTTGGAGAGAAAAGGGGATAGAGGAGGAACTCAAGATAAGAGAACTAGAGGTTTTCTCAAGACATAACCAAGGTAATGTAGAAGTGAGAGAAGAGCAAGGAGTGCTAAAGGAGTTCCAAAAGAGGGAACTAAGGGACACCAATAACCAGGTGGAGGTGAGGTGTTCAAGTAACAAGCAATGAAAAAGGCTTGCTACAGGGGATTCTTTACAACTCACAATGGGTAGGTGAAATCTTACAAGAAGGGAAGAAAAGGTATGGCTACCAATGGCCATAATTAAGGTTCAAAGAAAATCCATAACAAAGGAGAAAATGATGCCATGAGGAATGATATGTAGAAGAAATTAAGTCAAGAGGAAATTTATAAGTAGATATATGAGTTGAAAGAGAGGCTCAAATTTGTGGAGATGATGTTGGAAAAATATTGGACCTAAGGAAGACACTCAAATTACTTGTTAGATTGAAGGGTTTCAAGAAGAAGATACCTAAGAGATGAGGGAAGGCATTGAAGCACCTACTGAATGCTTCAATAAGAGAGGCAGAGTTCAGAGTAGTTGAGCTTACGACTGGAGCAATGTACACTTGTGAACTAATGAGAGGTGGCATCCTCGGAGAAGAGGGCAATGAGAGACTTTCTGATAGTCTCATGGAATGAAATTAAATTCCAAATAATGAGAAGGAGATTCCAATAAAGGATGTTTATGAGACACTAGTCAAATGTCTTAGGGAGTGTGGAGAAAGTCTCATAGAAGAGATGGTGACAGAAATATCAGAGGTGGCTTGATCACCTTTCATATTTAAAATGGGGGAAATTTATGTGAATGCAGACCAAGGATATGGATGGAATGTCCAATTGAGAGAAGAAGACACAAGGGCTGCCTCCCAAACCTAAAGGAATGCAAAGAAGGAATGTTTCCAGAAATTTCCATAATAGCAAGTGAGAATAATGATGTTGATGGGTCCTTAAAAGATATGATGCAAAGGAGGGGAGATTATAGTGAGGTTGAGAAGATGAGACTAACTGACAATATCATGGACTACAAGATAGGTCCAATAGATGTTAGAAGGATTAGTGGATGCCCAACAACCTCACTCTTTTAAAGTTGATAATTTATTTTTATGTACAAGTCAGGAAAGAAGGACAAACATCACAATATTTCATACAAGATGATGAGACTGTAAGAGGTAATGACAAAGAAGTCATTGAGAACTGTGACCAATAAAATGAGGATCATATGAAGAAGAAATGAGTCTTGCAGGAAATGGAAGACCACCTAGGGTTGCCATAAATATTTTGGATGAAGGCTTGGTTTTACAAATCACTCAAGAAGGAAAAAATTAAAATTCTATTGAAATGAATAAGGATGTGCTATTTCCTTGTAAGGAGTATCAAAAGAAGACCTTTTCACATAAGGGAGAAGTGATGATGTAAGTGACGGAAGAGCCTGAGTAGTCTAATGTTTTTGAAATTGACATTTGATGTGTGAATGTAGGTATTGATTTGTCCAAGGAAAAGCTAGTTGGGTTGATGAATGAAGGGAAGTCCTCAATAGAGTATGAAACATTTTTTTAGTAGTAGAGGTCAGGAGTGATAAATTTATCTCCTACAATACATGAATAAGACCATGGTGGACAATAATAAGGATGAGTATATAAGAAAGGACCATGTTTCTAAAATGATCAGGTTGGCTTAGAAAGACCTTCAGGAGGAAGTTGATGAAGATGTTGAAGATGAAGATAAATATTTAAATTAGTTACTCATGAAGGGTGATGAGGACACTTTAAAGTTATTGGTGGAGGGAATATCCTTGGAGGAAAATTTGGTGAATCAAAAGATTAACATCCAACATGTAAAACTTGAGCTAGAGGAGGATGGCAGTAGGACCAAGCTGGAAGGTGAAGTAAAAAAGATGAGTATGTTGATGCAAAAAGTATCAATGGAAGTGTACAAATAGTTGAGGACAATAGCAAATAAGGAAAAGCAGTTGTCTATGTAATATTTTCCCGTCAACATAAGTAGCATGTTACAAAATTATGTGTGGGATCCTCGAAGAGTGTGGTCAGAATTGGAACAATAAGGAAGTTGTGTATATGAACAGCAATAAAATTTTGTTTGGGATCCTAGAGGGTTCAATCATCTGACTAGGAGGTCAATGTTTTCCACTTGGGGAGTCTGATGTAAGAACAATACCCTAGAAAATTTTACTTTGTGTAAGATCCCAAGGGAATCATGTAATTTCTAGATGTAGGTTTTATTTTCTCTAATTTATTTAAGTAAATTATAATTACAAGGATTTTATGATGGATAAATTGTCCTAATTTTAGAGGAATCTAGATCATTAGGTTATTGGGATATTTTGAAGCAAGTCTTTGTAAATATTGACAGGTGTTTAGGTTAGTTGTTATGTAGAAAATAGCTTTGAACATGTGTCCAGCTAGTTTTTGGACTAATACGATATTTTTCAGTTATATGTAAGTATGTACAGGAGGAGGAGAAACAACTCTAAGGGTTGAAGGTAAGGGAAGAAAGTAGAATCTTGAGAATGAAAGGAGTAGCTTAGTGAATGAGAGTTGGTACTCCCTCTATAAATATCTCTTTTAAAAGTTTATATAGAACCAATAAAAATTTATGTGTTCATATTCTCCTACCTGAATTACTTTCAAAATTCTAGTCAGTGTGGAAAAAATTTGCATTTTCTTGTTACAGGTTCATGCACGTTGAGTTCAAGCCCAAGTTTGTAATTACAGACCTTTGTGAATGTCGTGTGGTTGTTCTTGTAATGGTATTTGATTAATTCTCTTGGAGTTGAATTTAATCATTATTCCGATACTTGTGTATTTTAATGGAGGTACCGGTGCATTTATACCATGAAATTGTGCTATTAGTTTAGTGTGTAAAGGAATATTATGTAGGCAGGGAAGGTTTATGCAATCAATTAGGCAAGGGGGAGAATTAGTATAGTGTCAAGATTTTGGCAATTTCCAGATAGTATAATGAAAAATATAAGGTCTCCCAAATCCCGTGGTATGGATGGATGTGAGCAAGAATTTATCGAAGTGGATTATGTGGCACCAAGACCAAGGGAAAGGCTATAGCAAGGAGAAATGATCAATTTTTTCATTTAAGAATTCGTCAAAGGCCCAACATAAGAGGTCTATCAGTTAGAAGAAGAGAGTTAGACCTTTGACATTAAATGAGATAGGTTAAAAATAAGGTTGATGGGACATTTGAGCCTTGGAAAATGTTTATTTGTAATTGGGTCAAGTTTGTTTAAACATCCAAGGATCTGATAAGGAAAATCAATAGTCAAGCTCTGGCATTAAAATGCCACAAAATTTTAAGGAAGAGGAGCGAGTCTCTGACCACCGACTCTTGTGGGACACTAATCGGAGCTCAGCATTTTCAAGTTATGTCTCACTTAAATTGTGGTGAGAGTCCTCACTCTTGAACTCGATTGGGACATGCGGAACGTTTGTTTTGCAAATAAATAATGCTCATATTTAAGGGATATAACAAGGAGAATAATTGCAAAACATTTGTAGATTGATTCTTGGGGTATCAAGAATCCACCCTTTTCTTATATTAATATAATTAGTTGAGTTTGGGACCTAGGATAGACTTTAGGAATAGGAACAAAGCTGAATATGACGAGCTATCCACCAACCTCGGTGTACAAAGGACCCACAAACAAATTCATATTTATATTTGAACCAGAATTATGCTCGTAGGAAAAGTGAAAGGGGTTTGTCATAAATAAAGGACCTTTAGTGTAACAAAAATAAGAGTTTATAATTTAATAAGAGAACAAGGGATATAGGGTCAAAGTGTGGAGGAGAGAATCAAGTTCCTTTTATTAAATTTAAAAATTAATAGGCCATGATTTATAATGAGAATATGAGTTCTTAAAAAATGATGATTAAGGAGGTATGAAGGCACAAGATAAAAGAGAATAAATGCATGGTTGTTACATAAGGGGGATAGAGTTATGGGGCATAGTTAGCAGGCCACTGAAGGGGCCTACTATCAAATAAGTCTCAAAACATCTCAGAACTTGAAGGAACAAGAGAAAAAATTTGCAAGGTCATATCTTTGTGCCTAGAACTCGAAATTTGGCTCATGAGTAGTCATAAGAGATCTAATTCCAAGTCAGTTATAACCATCTACCTAGAATTTTGGATTGAAAGTAAATTTTCTAGGAAACTTTGAAGGAAAGCTACAAGACATTTTAGGGGATAACAATGAACTAGCATGTTGTAGGGTTCCGAAAGGCATAACTTTCATCCCAAGTATTGGAATTGAGAAAATTAATAGTGAATGGAAAGGTATTTATGAGGAGAAAACTCTAATCAACCTAGAATTTGGAATTAGGTGAGAATTGTTTAGGAAAACGTCACATAAAGTTATAGATAGAAAACGGATAAAATGGATATTTCATAGGCTAAGATTTCCAAGGGCATAAATTTTATACTCGATAGCTGAATTAGATGAGTTAGTAGTCAATAGAAATATATTGGCAAGAAGAATATGTTAGTAAACCTAAAATTCAAATCTTGGTAGTCGTTTTGACAAGAATCCCCGCCCCCCCTGGAAAGCTACAATAGTGCAACAAAATTATGCTAAAATTTCATAGGATTGTGATCACTGAAGAATGGGTTTTTGAGTTGAGTATAGTGAATAACGCAGAATTGACATTGACTAATATAAAGTGTCAAAATGAAGGCATTAAATTAATATTATAACAATATAACAAGTGGTTGCATATGTCTAGGAAATAGTGATAGGATATCTAAACATTATTTTTGCATATCTTTTGGAATGGAACATAATTGTTTTATGTATGAAGGTTGCAACACATTTTGCTAATGAATTACATTACAAGATTCTATTCTTATCTTTTATGTATAAAGTGATAACCATGGTGAAATCAAAATGGATACATAGACAACTATGATGGTCATAGACATAACAGATACAGGTGGTTGGGAAAATAATATGAATAATGAAGAGAGCCACAAAGCAGGATAATTATGTTAGTTGAATTTTATGATATGTAGGAAAATAAAAGGGAAATTTTCTAAACCCTCCCTTGCTCATGCATTCTAAAATATTATATGCAATATTTATACATATATGATTTTGTTGTACAAATATGTGTTATACAATCTACATATATTTCATGTTATAGGTAAATATGTATTAACATTGGATTTTGATAGGGTATGACAAATTGGTAAACACATTATGGGAAGAAGGTTACTTATATTATGGTTTTAGGGATATAGTTAAATATTTACTGGAGATGAAATTTCTTGATATTGATCAATGCTTATTAGGAGTGGTTCTATTTTACAACAATTTTATACTTAATCCCTTTGATCAAGGTCATTATGAAAATACAAATCTAAAAGGGGCAGATATATGGTAGATTTCAAATAGGAGGCTTGCCTATGCCACTTCAATGTTATCATATTGTGACAATGAAATGAACAAGCATAAAAATCCTTGATGTTGCTTATGATTGTTTGTAACAAGAATGATATATAGGAACCTTAGGTAGTGGTTGTAGATATATTTTGTTGAAGGGATGTAGATCCTCTAACCAATTTCTTAGTGGGGAATGACACATAGAATATAGGTACAACAATTTGTTTTTTACAAGGTTATGTCAGATGATTAACAACTTTATAGCAGGATTGTCACGGATAAGAAGACAAACTAATGATAGGTTTATATACCGATTGCCATAGGAATATGACAAAATAAGATATTTTTGTAACAGAATCAAATATACATTTTGTTATAGGAATATAAGTGGTATAACTAGGATAAAGGTGGCACAAATATTTCCTACAAGAATAACAAGTTGTTAACAGGTTGTACTAAATTTGTCATAGGTAAGTGATAGGTGTATTACATATTATAACATGCTTTCATAGGTAGGTGGTATAGTTATAATAGGTACAATAGGCTGTAGGTATATTTGTCATAGGTAGATGACACATACATTATTGGTTGTAATTTTCTTGTTTCAAGTAGGTGACAAGATCATTATAGGTTACAATAGGTGTATGGTCATATGTGGTGATAGGTTCATTGGAAGGGTCACAACTGGTATACAACAAGTTTGTAATTGGGCCATGATAGGTGTCATCGCAGACTTAGGAAATATTATAACAAGTCTTTTGACTAATTTATTACATGATGATTACAGGTTGTAGGAGGCCTACAATGGATATTTTAATAGGTATTGTATGCAGGTTGTGAAAATCCCTTTGACAGACCTTGACAAGTCACAGGTCCATGCTAGGTGTATGGAAAACTAATGACACATTGTGTAGGGTTTTGTCATAGGTCATAACAAATTTGGTAAAACTTGGGAAACAAATTGTAATAAAGTTCAACTAGAAGTCCAAGCTTTGATTAATCACCGAAATGAATAAAATGGGAAATTAATAGGGATTTGGTGAGGCTAATATTTTAAGTTGAGAAAAAATACAAAGAATTAGAGAAAAGGGAAGCTCACAATTATTTTAGGAGATTTTAGATGATTTGGAAATTAGGAAATAGGAAGGAACTATAATAGTTTTTTTAGTTGAACTGATTAATTGTTATTTAAAACAGAGACAAAGCAATAAGAATAATGGTAACGAGAGAGGCAAGAATAATAAGAAAAGAAAATATTCAGATGCAGGAATTGTTTGCAACAACAATTATTAGTGGGTCTGTAGGGTCATTATATGCAAGAGTTAAATATAGAAATTATATACAAGGATGGTAGACAATGTTTCTGCAAGAATAGTGCTTTATAGCCAAGGCACAAGGATTTCAACATGGCATGAAATCATTTTAAATTCTTAAATTGCATGAAAGTTGGAAATTGTGTGTTTGTGTGTTTATATGAATGTTTGCATGCATATGATTGATGTTTCTATTTCTGAAATGAAGAATGTGTGTGTGTGTGTGTGTGTGTGTTTTATTTATATGAATAGAAATTAATTGTTGTTGACGTTAGTTCTAATTTTGATGTCCTATAGGTGCACTAAAGACATTGTCAAGCTTGCACACTTACCAACATGGGACGAGGACCTCGAGATCCTGTTAATGTGTGGTTAGCATCAGAAGTGTGGAGCATGCCCCAAGATGAATCCATGTATGAGGAAATGGACTTTTCATCTACAAAGTGGGAGCTCAAGTTATTTTTCATCAAGAAATTCAAACTATGGATATATGATGCACTAAGGACAATGCATAAAATAAGGGTGGAGAGAAATATAATAGCCCTCTTGTTTTGATCATGTAAATATATGTACTCAATAATAGTTAGGTTATTGAGTCAAATGATTTATTATGTGACCTATCTTCCCATGTAGTTGTGTTTAAGTGCCAGTTTTGGGTAAGTGGCCACGGGAGCCACGATGTAAATATTTGAAATTTGTACATCTTTTTATAAATTAATAAAATAAGGGAATTTCCATATCCCACTCCACAAAAATATCATGGTGAATGAAAATACAATGAAGAAAGGAAACAATTTGGTTTCGGTGGAAAGTCTACGCCTTAGTGCCCATGTGGCTTCGAGGGAGTGCCACATGGCTAAAAAGGCCATGTATTTATATAGGGGTAATGTTATTCCTGAAGAAAACATCCATTCAGTGAGTATGATTGTGATGATTCATTTGTTCATTATTTAGTAACAAATTTAGAAAACTATGTCAAGTAAACTAATTGCTAGAGACTCTTGGTGTTGGACTCTGGAACTGATCCAATTTTTATGTGAGCTCCAAAGTAGCTACGGGAGCTTGGTGGCTATAAGGTTCTTTTGGCCTTGTTTATGGCTTGGTGTGATGGAAATTTAATGGGGAAATCAGCTCGAAGATAGTTGGAGTTTCTTGGCTTGGGCTATGATACTAATATAGGGAATTATTTTTGGCTTCGTTATTCATCACTTGGACACTAGGTTGCAATAGGGCTCCTAGAGTTGTTGGTAGAGATTTTTCTTGAAAAATATAAGTCACCCTGAAGGTAGGAGCCATCGAGGGGTTTGAGCTACGTTACTTGGGTGTCAGTGAAGGGGAAATGATCTTGTGATTGGTTATGGAGGCTTCCAACGTTGGTTCAATGGCTTGGGTTTTTATTTTTCTTTTCAAATTGTTGCCTTTGGAGTTGTTTTCCCAGCTCAGGGGTGAACTATTGTTGAGATTATTATTCACACAATCTATGTTTGGGAGGAATGTGGAGAGCCTAAAGTGAGTAAAATCTTCTTTACCAGATAAGTGCTCATTGTGCCATGTTTTTTTTGCGAATTTTATATATATATGTGTAGTATTGATGTTCCATGCATTTATGTATATGTTTTTTGTCTTGGTTATAAACCCTAGCCAGGGTTCGGTATTAGTGTATGAGTTATTTCTGATGTGTTTTCAGGTTAATGTATGTTTTTTTAATACTTTATGTTTACATTGTGGTATTTAATTGATATTATACATGATGTATAATGTTGTATGGTATATTGTACTACATTACATAATCTATTAAAATTTCCAAGATCAGGTTATGTCTAGGTCACCTAGAGCACTCGTCCTAGTGAAAGACAGGCCTCTAAGAGGTCCTAAGCTTGTATGGGGGCTCAAACCAAACTTGATTTATTTTTCTTCAACTACTATTCACCTCTCCATACCCTAAATCAAATTTTTTCACCTTCAAAAGCCACTTGGATTCCCTACTGTAGCATTACAAACTTGCCTATAGCATCAGAGCTTTTCCTATAACATTGCAAGTATCTTATAGTAATCACCTATACCAAACCTATAGCAGCATTTTCCTTCACCAGTTTCGACCAACACTGTAACTTTGACCTAGCATACATGCATAACGACCTCCGATTATGCTAATATGATTAGGAAAATCTCTTAGGGCACTCCAGACCTTACTTGTCTTCACTACAAAAACATACCAGAGTTAGTTTCTTGGTCATGCAAATAGGTTATTGATTTATGAGCAAGTATGACTAGGTAGATGGTACCTAAGATTTTGATTAGTAGTTTTATGAATTATGCAACATAGATTAGTTTCTTTTTTGTGAGTAGATGAGGTAGTGTGATTAATTTCGCAAGATAACATAGCTTCATTTCTATAAGTAGGTTAGCCTTTATATTTTCAGACTTAGAAGCAATTTCCAATTTGACCTTTTATCAATCTTTCATTCTAATGCAATAGGAGGAAGGGTTATCCCTGTAAGATATCCAAGAACCTAGCCCACAACCTAGCTTGAACTCCTACTACAAATTCATAGAATGAGGGAGGATTATCCCTGAAAAATTTGTAGTGCTACTCCTATATGAGCTAGAGATAGGAAGAGGCAGAACCCATAAGTGGATGAAAATTTCTAAACCTAAGAAGGTTGTGGTTTCAGGCCTCATGCAAGAAAAGGTCATTGAAATGAGCAAAGAGTTAAATGTGCTAAGAATGAGAGGGTCTATAATGAAGGAGCATCTACAGGCATAAAATATGAGGTTGAGAGAGAGGCTACAGGACAAAGAAACACAACTTTCCACCATGAAAAGTCACTCCATGGAAGAATTGCAATGAAAATAACCATCAAAGTCTTATGCCCTCTTTCTCAAAGAATAGTCACTACAATTCCAAATCAAAACCTTTTCACAACATGAATCTATGCCCTTTTAGGATTACAAATAGTTCATTGAATTTTGCAGCCAAGCTAACATGGAAGACAACGAAAAAATAGTTGAATTTTGCATGCACAACCTCACTCTAACAAATATTATATTTTGGGATCCCAATGCAAGATTTGTAGATATGTAGCTGATGACCTTAGCATCCTTGATGACTTGGGAGGAAACAAGAGTTGAGAAAGTGACAAGAGTAATGATAAAGGAAGAAAAGGAATCATTGTATATCAGAGAAGAGCTAGTGAGCTCAAGGGTTATCATTAGAAATCATGGCCTCATCTCCAATGATGCTACTTTAGAACCTAAATACCTTTCCAACCAAGAGAAAGCCATCCTACACTTTGAAGACACACTCAAGTTGTTGGGAACAGAAATCCCGCAAGCTTTCCAGAGGAGATGGCATGCCTTACCCCACAATCTAGAGATAAAAAAATATCACTCTCGTAAAAGGCTAAGGAATTCCTTGGAGAGAACACCATTATATAAGAATATCATGCCGAGGATGAAAGTCAGATGGATAGGACTCAAGCTCAGTCCACTGTTGCTGCTAGGCTTACAAGAAGGAAGAGATGAAGCAGGAGAGAAGAAGGAATGGACAAAAATAGAGAAAAATGTAGGTTTTTACCCCCAATATGATAAACCATCTAAGGAGCCTTGGGATGTCAGGAAAGCCACCAAGGCCATGAAAGAGTTGCACATGGATGACTGAGTTGCTCACAGGATTAAAAACACCTTCAGTAGGGGGGTGATGATGGTTCTCATCAATATGTACATTTTCAAGATTAATATTCCATCCTTTAGCCTTAAAATTACCCTTCTCTTCCATTAATTCACATTGTTCATTATATTATGCCTAGTAAGAGGAGTAGAAGATGTTTGTCATAGTATGTGGCCTAATGTGGTTTAATTACAGGAAAATGAAGCATTTTAGGCTATTATTATGCAGGGGCTCAGTGGAGACAACTAGGATAGAATATAGCGGGTTTGTCCACCTCCTTAACTCCCTAAAATTAGCTTGGGATCACCATATGCTCTCTCACCAGTTCGATTTCATTGGTAGCCAAGTGACTCCTAGTCCAAGTGAAGATCATGGAGGATAAGATCCACCATTTTTTAGATCAAGGAGGGAGCCATTCCTATTTTTAAGGGAGTTTCCTTAGCTTCCCTTTTGTATGAATAAACTAGAGGAAGTGCTCATTAGCATTCCAATTTTTCGTTCAACTAGCTGTAGCTATTGAGCTCGAAGCGTTGACATTGTTATTTTCAACTTTTATGTGATGTATTAGACCTACACTTTTTTTTAATGAGAAGTTTGATTTTAAGTTGCATCTGAGTTAGTTTCCGAGGGTTGTTACCCTTGGGTTTGGGCCCAACCTAGAGGCTTTGTTCCCTCTTGTTGTACTTATGTTTCATCTTGATTCCAATCAATTATTAGTTTCTTGCATTTCAGTAGAAGTTAACCTATAAAATCTTGTGGTTGCAACCTTTACGTCACCTCCCTTGTGGGAGAATGAGTGGAAGGATTCACAAACACAACCTAAACAAATTTTGTTTATGATTTCTTGCAAATATATTAGTGTTAGTTTTCCTATTTTACATTTTCTTTCTATAGTTTAGAAGTTAGTTTAGTGAGTAGATCAGTGATTTGCATGAATTATATATCAATTAAATTTAACTCATATTTTCCATCATACGTTATTTGATTTTTCAAATCATAGATGTATGCATGATTATGATTGATTGCAAGGCTAATTGATCTGTAGGAAAGGGTACCTTCATCACTTCCACCCTAAGATATTTCACCTTCTCCTTCTAATGAGCCATAGTATTGCAACAAGAATGTTGTAACTCCTAAGAATACCAACTTTACTTTATCAACTCAAGGTTTTGTACAAAATTGGAGGTGACAGTGCTATATACACATCAGATGAATCATCCTACTCATGTCACTTCTCAACTGGGGCACTTGACCATTAGGGTTCAAAACCATTCCTCTATTGAACTAAAAGGAGTCTAGCTACTGAAGGCAGAATGTAAAGGCTAGTTCTAGTGTAGAGAAAGTAAATTCTTTTCAATTTAGGAAATGAAAGTTGCCAACTTGTAAATGTTATGAAATGATATAAATGACTTGTAGAAAGGAAACTATGTTAATCTTGCACTTGATCATCTAGATACTAGGGTTTCTTGAAAATAGAAGGTTATTCTATCCTTTCAAAATTCAAACATGCATGCATTAACTGTCTCATTCACACTTGCAAAATAGATAAAAGTTCTAATTTCTAAATACAAAAATATAAAATCTAATATTTTCTAATCTTGCAGGAGGGAAAGGAGTGAAAGGACTGGTCTAGGTGGCACTTCTAGTCATGGAGTCTAATTTGAGGGGTTAGCTTACTCCTTCACTAGGCTATGCTATCATTTCGGGTTAAAACAGGGTCAAAATAGGCTGTTATAGGTTTGCTACAAGATGTCTAGAACTGCTACATGATGCCCTGAACTGCTACAGGAAGTTTGTTGAGAGGTTTTGGAGGGTATGAATGTTGAGATGAAGTGTTGGAAGTGTGTATGATAGTTTTAAAAGGTATGGGGAAGGTGAAAATCACCTAAGGCCAAGCCCAATAGCCCAAGAAGGTTTGGTTTTCTTAAGACAACTTGCTCATGGTGGCTAGAAAGAAAACGTCCAGAGTGTGGGCTGGCATCCATCAGTAGAGGATAGAGAAGGCCTATATGGAGTTGGTAGGAGGAATCCCTACCTATAGATCAACAACCCTACAATCAAAAGTGATTCTCTTTTCATTTACAAATCATTACATTTCAATGTGGAAAATATGAGTTGAATTTGGAAAATCTGATCTAACTATTTCTGAGAACTAGATCTATGAAATGGACTACCTCCTAAGATACAACAATCTTAAGAAGTAGAATAACAATTGTAGATATTTCCAAGAAATCGTAAACAACCATCTAACTAAGACTGAAACTTAATCTATGCAATGAATGAAAGACAAACTCTATTTTTGGGCTATGAGAGTGGGGTCATCTAATCATGATCCCATGAGGGAGATGTGATAGGGATCACTGTCGTAATATTTTTGATGTATTTTCCTTCACTAGATTGCAACACTAATCTGTTGTTCAAGATAATGGAACCATGGATAAGGAACAACTTAATTAAATCTCTAAGCTAAAAATAAACATTAATAAAATTCAACAATTAATCAACATTCGAAGCTAAGAATACAAATATAAGAGAGGAACCTTTGCTACTATAGTTGGTCCCTAGCCCAAGAGCTTCAGCCCCTTGAGTCAACTCAGTGTTGTATCAAAACAAAATTTCTCATTACCAATTAAAAAGTGTCAAATACATCATAACAATAATAGTGAAATATGCTTCAACTTAATGACCTCTTGGCTACAATAAAATTTCAAATCCTAATGAGTCCCCTAGCATTCTTATTTATATAAGAATGGAGCTACCAACAGATCCCTAGACGACAAGTATGCTTGGCTCCCTCACTCGAGTATAGGTGGGTCTAACTCTTCCTTCACTTGAATTGGCTTGTCTGCGAATGAACTCAGCCTACTTCGCTGCTAGTGAACTCAAGTAGATGGGATAGAGTGGGAGATCTTCGACTAATTTGAGGAGTTAAGGAGGGAGACCACCTCCTAGAATCACTCTTTCTTGTCTACTCCAAGTTCCTTCACCCAAATCAACTCAAACTTGCTCAAATTCCTACATTTAACACACATTAGGACACATGACATAGTAACACATATTTACTCCTCAAATTAAGCATAATATAACAAAATTTGTTGATAAATGTGAGAAAATACAATTTAATAAGCTTGAGAATGGCATTATGACCCTTATACTTTTCCTATTGATGAGCCTCATCATCACCCCCTACTGAAACTGTTGCTCATCCTCTGAGAAACCTAGTCATCTATATCCTTGTCCTTCATGGCCCTGGTGGGCTCTCTAACATCCAAAGTATCTGTAGATGGTGTCTATTCCTAAGGTTAGAAGCCTGCATTTTTCTCTATCTCTTCCTACTACTTCATTTCATCTTCTTTCTTCCTTCCTTCCTGTAGACCCAATAGAAAAGGTGGACTAAGATTCATTCGAATCGAGCTAATTTTCAATATTTGCATGGCCCTCTTGTACAAAGGTGTTCTAGCCAGTGCATTTTTCAATCTCTTAAGAGTATGGTATTTTGTAATCAGGAGACTGTGTGGCACGGTATTCCACCTTCTCTAACATGCATGTTGCTTCTCTATCTCCAACATCTTGACTACGTCTTGAAAGTGATAGATGGATTTTTCTAGGGTGGTAAGGTATCTAGGTGTCAGTTTAGCATCATTGGAAATGATGTTGTGAACTTTGATTACAATCACATAAATTATCTGCTCTCCTCTGATGTAGAGGGGTTCATTTTATTCCTTTTCCAATACTCTTTTCACCTCCTCATCCCTAGCTTCCTCATGTCTTATCCATGATCCAAGGGCCAGTAGCTACAAGTCTTCCAATTTTGCATTAGGGCCCCAACTATTCATGTTAGTTAAGGTGAAGTTATGTAGGTATAACTCAACCAATTTGGCTTTGTCTTCCATGCCAATTTTTTCACACAACTCAATGAACTATTTATAGTCCTGGAATGAAACGGACCTGTGCTCTGCTAGTGTCTTGATATGGAACTGTATCGATTGATGTTTTAGGAAAACTGTCTAGGATTTAGATGATAGTCTACATTGAAGTACCTCCATGGATAGGCCCTTCATTGTGGCCAATTGAGTCTTCTTCTCTCGTAATTTATCCCTCTACCATTTTTTTTATTGCTACAGTTGTGTTCTCATGTTGTATTCTTTATCCCTCAACTCACTCAACTCCTTGCCCATTTCTATGAGTATTTCTTTCATAAGGCCCACATATTCCACTTTCTAGGATTTGGATATATGCATCCACCTATGTGTTCTTCCTCTCTTTTCTTTAGGCTCAAAGAAGAGAAAGACTGCAAATTTCTATGGGATCACTCTTCCTCCTTCAATGACCTTGTAATAGGAGTTCATATTTGGTTTTGGGATAGGCTTATGAAGTTATGTAAAATCTTTGTCCTCATGTACCTATTGCATTGTCTCCTTCCCTTATGTCTGTCCCTTTTTCTCCTCCTGTAGCATTTTCTGTCATCCCTATAACAGTGCCTATGTTTCCTGTAGCACTGATTGTGTTTACTGTAGCTGTCATTTTCCTTTCTATTTTAGTGTGACAAGTGCCTTAGGTTATTTAGAGGAGGTTTCCCTCGTGACAAGATTCCTTACATAGGTTATGGGAGTCTTTGAGATGGCTCCAAGAGATGTGGTATTGTCAAGCTTCCTTTCAATATGTTCTAGCTCCTCTCTCTTGCTGGGTGGTTCTTCAATCACAATAAGGGTCGTTGTTAATGCTTGTGGCTTCCCTTGTCTAATTGTAGCACTTTTCCTTGTTTTGAAATATAATGTATTTTTCCTCTACATTTTCTTCTTAGATGTTATGGGTGTGCTCAAGGCAGCTAGGGCAACAACTTTCTCCTTTTAAGTGGGTTCAGGAGACAACCTTTGCTACTTTGGAGAGATATCCCCTTCTTCTTGTTCAGCAGTTAAGGCTAGGTTCTCACCAAGTGCAAGGACTTGGGTCTCAAGGAAGTCTTCTCTGTCTATATATCTAAATGTGGACTAGAGGAGGAACTACTAATTTACCCAAAGCGTAATCCATTATTAGCTTCATGAGACCATGGTGTGTTAATTGTTATTTCGTTCCCTCTTTCACCTTCTATCTCATGTCTATGATGGACTATAGGAGAAAATAAGGCATGCTGGGTCTTTGGGCTATGGGAAATCTAGCTCAAAATCTCAATTCATGGAGCAACCTAAACTAATAGCCATAGACTACACTCAATATTGCTTCACAAGAAATTAATTTAAGGATGTGGTAGGCTACCTCATCCAAGGAATGGGGAAGTCTCTCCCTTCTAATCCCATTTTTGTCTTCAATTGGTATCTCATATTTGGTGGAGAAACTTTTCTTAGCAAGGGTACTTTTGGCCTTGTCTTCCTTTCTCCTTTGGACCCTAGAGGAAGTGTTGTCACCCTGTTTATCACCTTAGGATTAATGGTAATGGATAGCCCTCTCACCATAGTGGTAGCACTTGTTCTTTCCTGAGGGTTCAGATCCATGGAAAACTTATAAGTTATATCATCATCATATCCTTTTAGCAACTCAAAGAAGCTTAACTAGTGATGCTTCCTGAAGATGTCTAGAATAGAGGGATGAAGGCAAATTCTCGATGTATCTGTGGGATCTCTCTTATTGAATCCCCCTCCCATTTTCTTCGCTATTTGCAGCTATGTGTAGGAGGTTTTCTAGGATATCTCAGTATGAATTAAAAAGTAGGTGAGAGATCAACTTTAGTTGATGATTGTAATTACTACAACCCCTTATAGCCACAAAATTATTTACTGTTTTAGCCCTAAACGCTTTTTAATTCATGGGCTGACTATAATTACTAAGACACTTTAGAGTGTACCTATATGAAAGTCATGGGCAAGTGAGAGATAGATCACTTAATTCTCACTATAATGCCTGGTATAATGATAATTGAGAATTAAGTTGACCCTAGGCATTATTCTTGCACCCTTGCAGGATCCCTCTAGAATTTCATTGTTTCTTGTAGCTTCCTGTAGACTTTTGTACTTCCTATAGATGCTTTTTATAGTTTCCTCCTGTAGGATTTCCAGAGTAGGGTTGGAATTTTTTTATGGCTTCCTAAGCTGGTCCTTATCTCCTTGATTTCAAAATGAGCGGAAAATGTAGGGAATTTTGGATTTTATGTTGCTTGTGCTCAAGGCTCGAAGAATTTTGATGGCTATTGATGATACGAGTCTTCCCCATTTGGACCATTGGCCCACCTCGGGTGATCATAATCCTATTCTTCGTAATCATCACCCACTCCCTCTTAACATATTTCAACCTCCCTCTTAATTGATTTTGAATAATGTGTCACTTTTGTGTGGAATGTCGACTGATGATTACTTTTTGTTCACGAGGTAAGGGTGGCCAAGTGAACTTGCCATCTCCAACTTATAAAAAAGTCCTTTCCTTGACATTTAAACAATTTTCATTATTTCATACCTATGGAAGAGCCTATAAGTTACCATACATGTGCTTACCTAGTGCTTGATTAATGTATGGTGTAGTGTTGGACTACTATGCTACTGCTCAGGGAAGTGCTTTCTTGCCCTTTTGTCTGTGTATTTCTTTTTGCTCCTGTATAAATCACTGCTTGTTTCTATTCCTGTGTGTAGGTGCTTGATATCTTAGGTGTTGCTATTGTTGTGGAACCTTGCTAGGAATATCAAGGTGCCCATGCATGATGGTACCCTCTCTTCCTCTTGGATAGGAAGAAAAATAGATTTCACACTTGATGCAATGGTGGCATGGGCTATTACAGGATATCCTATAGAAACCCCTTTTGTATTTTCAAATGTTCTTTTCTTTAGAGGAATGTTGGTAAATAGTGTAGGGGTTGGACGATGATAGAAAATCCTTGATGGAGTAGCGAAGGATTGTGGAAATGGAGGACATGGCCTCTGGGTTTTCTCTTTTTTTTTTTTCTTTTTTTTTCCCGAAATTTTCCCTTTTTTGAATGAGATAGAGCTTAGGTATGGGGAGATGGTTATTTTTTTTGTTAATTAGGGTTGCATGTATGGTGGGTGAGTGTTTGGACCAAGTGAAGAGACCCTAATCAACCTAGGATAATCCATGCATAAACATGTTTCTATCAGATCCATTTTCCTGTAACATTTTAGGGTGTCATGTAGTGCTATAGTATCTTCTTGTAGTAGCTATAGGACATCCTGTAGAAAACTAGAGAATGCCAAAAAGTTGATTTTTGGGCCCTGAGTATAGATGAGAGTGGTAGGGACATGGTTGACACAGATGGTATGGAGAGGATGGTGGGGGAAATGGAATGAAACTTGAGCATGTTATTCCTAAGCTCTTCATTTTCAACTATCTTCAAAACCTAAAAAATCATAGAATTTATTAATGGACATATTAGAGTTCCCTATCATGGTATTTTTTTCTTAGGGACACACAGGCTACATCAAGAGAAGTTTTCAACCTGCCTGCATGCCCTGGGTACCTCAAGGGAGGTTTTGCACCCAAGGATCTTTTATTTTTCTCTTTTATTTTCTTTTCACTCCTGGGCCGCCTCAAGGTGGTTTTGAACAAGAGAATTGGCCTCATATGCCTCATGGAGGTTTTCATCAAGACCTCTTATTGGGTTTTCTCTTCTTCTTCTTTTTTCACAAACAAAAATAGTTTTCAAGAATGTTGTGACTTGGAAGCTAGTACACTTCCAATCACATTTACCTCCTTGCTAATGGTGCTAATGAACTCTTCCCTAGAGAGAGGTCTTTTGTAATCCTTGAATCTGTATCCATTGACAAGCAAGGGAATACCTTCCTCGTCAATGGTCCTTATTCGAACAACTCCATTGTTATGGAACTTCTCTTTCAGGTATGGGCCTAATCACCTTGTCGTCAATTTTCTTTTGAAGTCCTTTAACTTGGAGCGATATAACCGAGCTTAGTAACATTCTTCAAAAACCTTGTTGTTGATATTCTTGCCATGCCAAACCTTCCTCTGTACTTGGATAACTCCATTGTGTAGGAGGGTCTGCATTCTAAATTCATCCATACCATTCAGTTGGAGAAACCTCTCTTGTTGTGCCTTTGTAACATCCAAATCCAACAGTCCTACCATTCTCAAGGTGTCGTATTCAAACTCCATGGAGAGTAGAGTCTTCTTTCGATAGACCAAGTCAAAAGGAGTGAAACCAGTCATTGTCTTCCAAGTTGTATTTTAGGCCTAAGTGGAATCCACTAATATGTCTACCCAATCCTTTCTGTTGTTGCTCACAAACTTTGTGAGGATGCATTCTAATGCTTTAAATGGTGACCTATACTTTTCCATTGGCCTGAGGATGATAGGTCATAGATTTTATATGATTTATCCCATGTTTCCTTAACAAATTTTTGATGAGATGTGATGTGAATTGAGCTCCCTGATTGGTGACTAGTTCTTTAGGGTACCCAAATTTGTAGAATACATTTTCCCTTAAGAACTCAGCCATGTTCTCCTCTGTTTCTACCTTGACATCCTTGGTCTCATCCCACTTTGTCAAATAATCAATGCATACAATCATGCACTTTTTCTGCGCTGATGGTGGATCAATTGGCCCAATGCAATCCATGCCCCACGTTTCAAATGGATCTAAATCCACCTGAGGTTGCAAGAGAATTTTATCCTTGGGAGTAGTTTTCCCCATCCTTTGGCACTCATCACATCAACTGGTGTATCTTATTTAATCTTGGTGGAGAGTGGGCCAATAGTAGCTAGCTCGCAGAACCTCGAAATTTGTCCTCTTGGCAGTAAAGTGACCTCCACAAGGCCCACCATGGCAGGCTGAGAGGATGCCAAATAATTCCTCTTCCCTGATACATCTCAAAAATTTATATGGTCCCATTTTGAAGATATTTCCCCCAATCCATGTGAAAGGGGCACTCTTCCTCAAAATTCCTCTCTTCTCCCTGGGTGAAAAATTTGGAGGGAATTTTGCAGCAGCTAGGTAGTTGGTTATGTCAACAAACCATGGAGACAGAACTAAAATAAAAACTAGGAATTCATCTGGTAGCTGGTCATCAACCATCCCTTCTTCAACTGTAGGTAAAGCAAGTCCAGACAAAAAATGTACAACTACATTTTCCTTACCTGGCTTATCAATGATAGTTAAATCAAACTGTTGTAATAGAAGCAACCATATAATAATTCTAGCATCCACATTGGACTTGTTCATTAAGTACTTGATAGAAACATGGTCAGTATGCACAAAGGTTTGATAACCATTGATGTAGTGTCTGAATTTGTTTAAGGAATGGACAACAAATAGAAGTTCCTTCTTAGTAGCAGTCCAACTTAGTTTAGCCTTTGACAATTTTTTTCTAATTAAGTAAATGGCATAAGGAAACTTGTCATATATCTATCCCAGAGCTTCTCCTGTAACTTTTTCAGATGTATCAGCATGGATGCAAAAGGAAGAGCCCGATTTGGGCCTCTAAGAATGGGTGCAATAGTCAATTTGTCCTTCAAGATTTTTAGGGCCTCTTGGCAACTATCTAACCAACAAAGTTCAGAGTCCTTGGCCACAAATGCAAACAATGGTGAGGCTACCTTGATGAAGTATTTGATAAATCTCTTATAATATCCAACTAAGCCCAAGAAAATCCTCACATCCCTCTGCTTTTGAGGAGTATGCGCCCTTTTTATGATGGAAATTTTATTTGGTTCTACTTATATTCCCTCCTGAGATATTGAATGGCCTAGGACAATCCCTTCATTCATCAAGAATTCACTCTTCCCAGTGCTAAGTGAGAGGTTCATTTCAATTCACTTCCTTAGGATATTCCCCAAGTGAGAGAGAGTCTCAAGGAAGTCACACCCATAGCATTAGGGGATTTTTGAGGTCTAAAATGGGCCTCCTAAGAAAAATGTACAACCAAAATTAACTTTATAAGAATCAATAAAATTCAAGATGATGATGTCAACCATGGGGTATGATTCACCATTTTTGGAGCAAAAAAGTAAAAAGATTAAAAAATAATAAAATAATAAAACTACTTTTTCAACCCTTATTTTTAACTTATCTCCCTAGGGTTCTACTCAAATTTTCAGTGAAAAAACACGTTGGATGCAAAATTTAATTCCTCATCCAAGGAGTACCCATGTTTCATATTTTCGATGGACCCTACTACACGACAAATGAGAAATACATGAAAAAACATTATTGCAATCATATTTTTCATGTATTTCTCATTTTTCATGTAGTAGGGTCCATCGAAAGTATGCAACATGGGTACTCCTTAGATGAGGAATCAAATTCTTCATCCAAAGAGTGTTTCCACATGAAATTTGAGTAAACTCATAGGGAGATAAGTTGAAAATATGAGTTCATTTTTTCTTTCCTTCTTTCTTTTTTCCCTCTAAAATTTGATGATGTAATCTAATATTATTTTATTATTTCCACTATTATTTTATAATTTCCTTAGGAGGCCCATTTTAGACCTCAAAACTTGCCTAATGGAAGTGAAATCATCCATGTAGATAATCATGAACTAGCTCAGCAAAGATGCTTAGAACTGCCCTTTCAAAAGTGACAGGGGCATTACATAATCCAAAAGGAAGGACCATATAAGGAAAGGTACCCCAAGGGCAGGTGAATGTATTTTTATCTTCGTCCTCTAGGTTGCTTTGGATTTCATTATAACCGCTAAATCCATCCAGAATGTATTTTTATCTTCGTCCTCTAGGTTACTTTGTTGATAGCGTGGTATAGAAAACATTAATCTCTCCTATCATGACAAACATGGCCACTAAAACTTGCAACATTGTTTGTAGGAAGTGAAAATTATGTTTCTTTTTTCCAAACATGTATGTTAGTATACTACAGTTTAATGAATATGTTTTATTATTATCATATATCATTTCATACTTTAACAAAACATTCGCAAAGACTTCACAATGTTTTATTATTCAGTGAAAGATTTTCCAAGATCTTACAAGATTTTATAATTTAGTGAAAGATTCGCCATGACTTTACAAGATAATATAATCTGGTGAGAGATTCGCTAAAAAAATATATATATACATATTATATTAGTGATAAAATCGCCTCTCATTTTTCCTATGTATCACGGGGATTCACCCATTTATTATACATATAAATTTATGGTGGTTCTTAAAGTTTTCCTTGATTATAAGGAAACTCAATTTGAATAAGTGCTAAATCCCACTGCTTAAGATTGTTATACACTAAACTTCTCAATATGTTCCCCAAGCTTATGTTTACCACTTCGGTCTGTCCATCTGTTTGAGGATGATATGCTGAACTGAAACTAAGGTTGGGACCTAGTTTCTTCCAAATAGTTCTTCGGAAATGCCCAACAAATTTTGTATCCCTATCAGACACAATACGCACAGGAAATCCATGTAACCTTACAACCTCTAAAAAACAGATTAGAAATATGTGTTGCATCACTAGAATTTTTACATGCAATGAAATGTGCCATTTTGGAAAATCTATCTACCACAACATAAATGGAATCATTCCCTCTTTGAGTTCTAGGTAACCCCAAAACAAAGTCCATACTAATTGCATCCCATGGTCGATCTCGTATTGGTAATGGCTGGTACAATCTTGTATTTTGGCTTCTCCCTTTAGCATGTTGATAGATTCTGCACTTTTCAACAAATTTCTTAACATCAATTTGCATCTTTGGCCAATAGTAAAAAACATTTATGTGGGCAAAGGGTTTGTCTTGTCCAAAGTTACGAGATAATCCTCCACTGTGTTACTCCTTGATTATGTTTTCCCTCATAGAACATTTGGGAATGCACAATTTGTTACCTTTAAACAATACAAATCCTTGGATAAAATAATCTAACCACTGACTTCTGTTATGAACTATTAGATTTTTTACAACAACATAAATATATTTGAATTCTGCATCACCTTTATACATGTCAACCATTTCTTTAAATCCTACAACACCAACTCTTAATTCTTGTACAATGAAATTTACCATGCTCAAAGAATTAAGAACTTTGTTCAACTTACCACTTGTGTGTTTTATCACAAAAGTAAAACTCTATAAAAACTCTACCCACTTGGCATGTTTCTAGTTCAATGTTGGCTGGTTGTTTATGAATTGTAATGCATGATTCTCAGAATATAATACAAACTCCTTTGGTAGCAAATAATGTCTCCATTTTTTTTAAATCTTGCACAATAGCATAAAATTATTTGTGATGAGAAGGATACTTCTTCTTAGCTTCATTTAGCTTCTCACTAAAGTAGGATATTGGTCTCTGTTCTTGAGTCAAAACTGTTGCAATTGCAACTCCACTAGCATCAATTTCAACTTGGAAAACTTTCCCAAAATCAAGTAAATCTAAAATTGGTTTCTTTGTAATTTTCTTCTTCAACAACTTAAAATTTCGATCTGCTACTTCTATCCACTTGAATGGTTGATTAGACTCTTTGATTGTTTCAATAATTGGTGCACAAATCTAACTAAAACTTCTAATAAATTTTCTATAAAAATTTGTAAGACCATGAAAGCTTCTTACCTCAAATATGTTTCTTGGAGTAGGCCAGTTCCAAATTTCTTGGACTTTCTCTCGATCCATTTTCAAACCTTTTTTAGAAACTATAAATCCAAAATAGATTAATTATTCTTTCATGAAACTACATTTCTTCAGATTTATCAACAGTTTCTCTTTCTGTAGAGTTCATAAAACCAACTTAAGATGCTCTAGATGTTCTTCTTTGCTTCTACTGAAAACTAGAATATCATCAAGATAAACAATGAAAAACATGCGTGCATATTCCTTCAAGACTTCATTCATTAATCTCATGAATATGCTAGGTGAATTAGTGAGTCCAAAAGGCATCACTAACCATTCATACAACCCACTATTTGTTTTAAATGCAATCTTCCATTCATCTCCTTCTCTAATCCTTATTTGTTGATATCCACTCTTTAGATCTATTTTAGAAAAATACTTTGACCCTCATAAACAATCCATCAAATCATCCATGCGTGGTAAAGGAAATCTATACCTAATAGTAATCTTGTTTATGGCTCTGGAATATGTACACATATGCTATTCTCCACCTTTCTTTGGATTGAGTACTGTTGGTACAACACATGGACTAAAGCTCTCTCTCGTTAATCCCTTATCCATCAATTCTTGTTCTTGTCTTCCAACTTCTACATTTTCTTGAGGAGTTAACCTGTATGCTTCTTTTTTTGGAAAACTTGCTCCATGTATTAAATCAATATGATGACTAATACTCTTGATGGGTGGTAATGCATTTGGAAACTCATCCACAATAATACCAACAAAATTATTCAACAGAGTTTTGATTTCTTCAGATAAATCATCTAAGTTTGTGGAAGTTAAATTAGCTTAGGTCTCCTTACGACAACAAAATGCATCTATTCATCCTTCTTGATTTCTTGTAGCAATTCTTTCCCACTCATGAGCATAACACTGTTTCTTGACACTTCTTTGCCCGCTTCATCCTTCGATGGCAGCACTGTGTGTTTTTTTCCATCATTCTCCAGAGTGTAGGTATTTCTTCTCCCATCCTGAATAAATTTCTGATCAAACTGCCAAGGTATTCCCAACAACACATGGAATACATCCATTGGCATTACATCACACAATATCACATCCTTATAAGTACCAATCTATATCTCTACCTTGCATTTTTCTGTCACAATAAACTGATGTCCTTTTTGTAGCCATGATACTTTGTAAGGAGTAGGGTGTGCTATTTTCACTAATCCTAACTTGTCCGCCATTTTTGTAGAAACAAGGTTATCAGTGCTTCCACTATCAATTATCACTTTACAACATTTTCCTTTGGACTTGCATGTAGTTATGAACAAACTCTTTCTCTACGCTAGTTCTCCGACCTCTTCCTTTGCCTTAAGAAATAACATTTTTAACAACAAGGATTCTCCTACTTTAGGTGATTCTTCCTTGTTTGTAATTTGAGGTTTTCTTCCCTTGCTTCAGCCACATTCACATTCCTCTGACTTTTTACTTTATTATGAGGACAGTCCCATGATCCATGTCCCCATTCTCCACATGTGTAACACCAAACTTCTCTTCCTCGGCCTCTTCCTCTAGGTTCAAATCATCCTCTACTAAATTCTCTTCTCTGTGGTGGTCTACTACTTTAATCTCCTGCTTCACCCTGAGGGTGCTGAAATCTTGATCTGGTAGTTCCTCTACCTCTTGCTAAACTTTTTCCTCTATTCCTTTGATTTGGCTTCCTCAACATCTTCTCTTCTACCTTCAAAGCTACTTGATTGACATCTTCAATTGTCATCAGACTTGGCAGGTTGTTTTCATTGTGTATGTCATATCTCAACCCATTTATGTATCTAACTACCTATTCTACATCATCCCATGCATGTCTTGCTCTAATGCTCAACTTATAAAACCATTTTGTATATTCTTTGATAGTCATTCCCTTTTGCCTCAAATTTTGTAACTATCTAGGAAGATTTAATTGATAATATTTGGTATAAATTTGGTTTTCAATCTACTTACCATTTTGTCCCATTGTTTGATCTTAGGCTTTCCCTTTTACCTTCTAGATGTTTGTAACTCATCCCACCAGATAGCTACATGAACCTTCAATCTAGTAACTACAAATTTCACCTTCTTTTTATCATCAACCTCCACATAGTCAAAATACTTGTTTAATGAACTGATCGAGTCCATCAATTCTTCTACATTGAGATTCCCGTCACACAAAGGTATTTCCGCCTTTGGTATTCCACTTGCTTTGGCCAATATCTTGAGAACTTTGGCAACTTCACTTCCATCCTCTTCTTCTTCCTGAGAAGATTCTTCTGCAGCATTGGCATCTCCTTCATCAGGTGCTTTCCTCTTAGCAGTCTCCATTGTCTCCACCCTTGTACATAGATTTCAGATCTCATCCATCAGAATTGCATTCGCTACATGTCTTCCTCTACCTATGCCAGCTCCTCTTCTGAGTGGCATGTTTACTGTAGCAAAGCTTAATTGAGCTCTAATACCAAAATGATGTAGGACGTTCACAAAAATGGGTTGGTAGTCTGGAATCAGACGACTGGTTAACTTTAGAACCAATCAACTATGCTTTAATCAGTTTCTTTATGTGTATTTCCTCCTGAGGTCCCACCTTCCTCACCAATCACCTCAAGTCCTGCATTAAATTTTCCTTTTGTCAGGTGCTTCAATCCACACTGTCAATTTCAGTTCTTCATATCCAATGGATATCGCACAATCTCGCATGAAATCTTGCATGACTGATACCATGTCGAGAGCGCATGAAATTTCTGATTTTCTCATGCTACATGTCACCCACTTAGGCTAATCGCATGAATTTTAGAAATATTGTTTACCATTTTTAGGGCCCGCGAGATACCGCTTACCACTTTCTGTATACTACCCACACGCTTAATTCATACTTTTAAGAAATCCGTTTAAGGAAAGGTTTAGCGCTTAAGCTCAATACTAACCCTTAATACTAATCGACTCTGATTATCAATAAAATATATAAACAGAGAAAAATGCCCGATTTGGTTCTAGAATACCGAAACACAGATACAAATGAATTTCTGCACTAGGATTAGCATGCAACACCACACTTAATCATTTATTTAATAAAATAGAATTTCCAAAGTCTTGGCACTCTTACCTCTATTACAACAGTTTGTTTGACCTATGTTCACTCTCCAACCCCATCTCTCACAAACCTCTCACTTACTCTATTCTTGACCATCTAATCTCCCTGTCATTACATTCTTTCCTCTTTTATGAATCAAATCCTATGCTAATTGCATGGACAATTTAATCTCTATTTTTACCAACTCAACCATTAAATCCATATTCTCAAGCTCTGTTACACACCTATACTAACAACTTATCTCCTATTCTAAAAATAATACAATATTCTAATTATTACCATAATTGGAGTAAACATAATTTTCGAGAGATCCAACCCTCTCTACTAAGAATTGATTTTGACCACTCAGGTCAATGAAATTCATCTCTTGTTAGCCACAACATGTGACCATACAATCAAATTGTTGGCTAAGTCTCGATGCTCCTGCATCAAAAATTTAGCACCTTAGTATTTTTTTTTTCCATTCTCAACTTTCGTGTTTCATTTGTTGGTCCTTACTTGGTAATTGTAGATTAAGTAAGAGGAATCATTTTCATGGTTTAGCTTCTTTGTTTTGTCACCTGTGATTTACTAGATCATTTTTCAATTTGATTAGAACACATATAATAACTCTTTCATGTTTTTATGAGTCAAATAGATGAGTAGGTTATATAAATTTTGGGGCCATTAATTTAAAACCAAGGTGAGGTGTGCTCTTTTGATGTAAAACAATAGTATTTTCATTATGGTTCTTATGGATCTCACTTGGTTGATTTTCATGATAAAATAGTTTAAATGTTGTTGAATGATCTCTACATTATTTTTGACTACATGACATGGGTTAGATTTTCTTGAACAAAAATTATTGGACTAAAACAAGAACATGGGAAAGACCAAGGAGATTAGTGGTAAATAGAAATGTGATCATTTGAATAGTTTTAAGGATCATGAAGGAAATCATATAGAGGTGAGTTAATAGTCATAGGAGAAACACATGCAATTTTCTCAAGAAGAGGTATAGTCAATGTTATTCTTGGGTCTACTTCACAAATAGGACATATTTGCAGTGTTATTCAATGGTGGATCTTAATTCACATGAAAGTTCAAAATTTATTTACAAAATCATTATAGTCCTTTGTAGACACATGTTTCAAACTATTAAAAATTTTCTTTGTACTGATTAAGGCTCTCTATAGCAAGATGAAGTGATCAAGAAGAAATATAGAAAAATTTTACTAAGAAAAACGATTTATTTATTTATTTACAAGGCATTCTAATTAGCATAATCAAACAAGGTCTTTAACTTCAACATAAGCCTCATGATTTGTAAGGCTCAAAGAAGTACAATATTGTAGTAATATTTCATTGCAACATCGTCCTTGACTTTCGTTTATATTTTTGTCTCTTTCAAGAGTTGTCAAAGAAGTATCAATTAGTCTTATATGATATTTCCTTATGACATTTCTTTTTGCAACATTTGGTGCAATTGCTAGTTTAATATACATATGGAAATGCACACTCACTTTAAGTAAACAATGATAGAAAGCTTTCATATATTCCACAAAATGGTGTATACATCAACACACACACACATTAAATTGAGTCATTACTCTATAATATAGTTTGTAAGATCTAACTTATTCCTAATTTAGAAGGCGAGGTTGAGAAGGATGGAAAATTTTCTTGAAGTTTAGAAACATTGGCGAATCTCACTAATCCCTAATATGCAAACTATAAATTTTTCAATGATATATGCGTAAAATTATTCAAATTTATAATGATTTATCATATAGCCACTATATAATGTTGGCGATTTTTAAGGTAAAATAATTTTATATTCTAAAATTTGGGCGAATCATCTTTTATAAAAATTGGAAGTTGGCGAATCGTTTTTTGGAAAAATCATGGAAAATTAGCCCATTGGGCGAACATTAGCCCCTAAAATTTTCCATGGTTGAGAGAATTTCTCAACCATCACCAACAACTCATAAACCAACATTACAAATATAGGATGTAAGCATTAACTCCAAGTGCCCCTATTAATGCTTACATTACATAAACTTATTGAAACCACCCATAAACAATAAAATACATAATATTTTTTTTAATGGTTTACAACTTACACATCAGCATAGGCTCCATCAAGTTGCCTCATAACCCTCGTAAAGATATAGTAGATAAGTTCGATTCCTGAATTTGACTCTTGAACTCCCGAATCAAGGACCTCCCGGAGTCAATTATTGAACAACTTCTCAAGTCATCGCATAACCTCATTAGAAGACCACTTCCACATCTTCAAAAAATGAGGGATCGTTCCCTAGATCCATAAATTCCATACTATCTCGACAACCATCCATGTTGAGATTTTTCATTGTATTATAGCTATTCTAAAAGAGTCCGAGAGATTCAAATTATTTACTGAATTCATCATCAAAATTCAATGAATATTCATCTCTGACTATATTTGTTGATTCTTTCCCTTTTAACAGATCACTAGCACGACTTCTGCAATTCCATGGTGTATGCCCAATTTTTCTTTAATAGTAGCATTCAAATTCACTTTTATTTTCATTTTTCTTTCTCATCCTCGTCTTTGTAAACAATATATTTTCTATTTTAGATTTTTATTCTCTATCCTCTGGTTTAAGTCTCTTTCCTTTGCCAAAAGTGTTGTAATTGTCTCATCCAATTTTTGTGAGGACATCTGACTCAAAGTGAAGACAAAATTACTATGACTTGAAGGAAGACTATTAGATAATATTGCTTTAACATCTTCATCCTCTACCTTAACACCAACCTCAGTTAATTGTCTTAAAAGAGACATTAAATTATTTACATGACTAGACATAGATGTCTCGTCATTCATTTATGTCTAAATAATTGCAACTTTATTGAAAATTTTGCATTTGTAGCTTTTACACTAAATAGCTGAGCCAAATGTTCCCATATTTCCCTAGATGGTTTAGTGAGATCTACAAGATGTAATTGTGAATCTAAAAGAGAAAGTTCAATAATGGACTTATTTTGCCATCTCTATTTTGCTATTCAAGCAACTGTTTGGCATTTGTAAGTGTCACTTATAAACCCTTCACTATGCCCCACAAAATTTTATTATTAATTACATTTGTATATTTAATTTCCATGAAGGGAAAATTTAAGCCACTATTTTTTCTAAAACCATGAATTCCAAAGAAGAAATTCAAAACCTTTTCAAAAAACCTTTTCAAAATACCTTTTCAAAAAACTTAAGTTTCCCCTCTAAAAGTGAAAATGCTTCAACTCCTCGTTCAACTCCTCGCTCGACAAGGAGCTACATGTTTCGAATGGGCCTGCCTTCTAAACTCTACTATACACACTTGAATTGTCCTGACTGCTTTAAAAGAATGATTACTTCCCAAGCACACAATTGGTCGGTCGTCGAAGCAAAGAATAAATAATATTGTGGTAAACGTGTAGACAGAATATTGCAACTGCAACAAATCTTTTGGCAAGTTCTATTCTGAACTAAGATCATTAGAGCTAGTTAGCCTATTAGTTAGCAAAATAGGAGAGAAAACCAGTTATTTCAATATCACCTCTGATCTTTCGTACATCAGGCATCTTCAAATCCTTTTGTCTCGTAGTCACTTCACCCCATCGTGACGACTCTCTGCAATCTCATTATTATACGCTCCAAACTCTACTCAAGGAATCTAAAAACAAGCTACCGCTGGTCCATGCTAGTCTACACGTCGCAACTCTAATCCAGATCCGGTTGTCGGCTTATCCACCAATCTGCACAAATGCTTACACAAGCTTAAATGGCAGGGTTTGACTTTATTTATTTTCATTGATATTTTCACGATGATGCTCCATGGCTTCTTCTGTTCTATTGTGCACCAATATGCGCAGTAGCGCAAGCTCTCTGTCACAGTCCCTAAACTCATCTTTGTTGGCTGATCCGGCTCTGATACCAACTAAACAATGAGAAAGCATTCATAAATTATACACAGAGGTGTATTGCGTAAACAAATGCACATATTATATTACATTTCATCATTACTTTAGAGTTTGTGAGATTTAACTTATTCCTCATTTAGAAAGAGAAGTTGAAAGAATATCTCAACATCACTAGAAACTCATAAATCAACATTATAAATATAGGATGTAAGCATTAACTCCAATTTTTTATGATGAATATTCTTACTACGTAAATAGGTTTTGTGACAATATTATGGATTATCAATACCGTAGGACCAAAAACTATAAATCATCTCATGTGACACTTTTTTATATGACATTTTTTAAATTAATAAATTTAATTAAAAGTAAAAAAATGATTAACTATTTTGAGAAAAATCCTAGCATTTGAATCATGTTTACTTCTAAAAATATTCCATGAAAGTTAAATACTATTATCCATCTAATATTTGCTCATAATTATATTGATATTATGAAAACTCTATTTCAAATAGAGATGATTATGGACATCATGAAAATAATAATAAATTGATTTAAATCAATTTATTATATTGCAAATTTGTTCTTATGAATAAGATTACACAATAATTTCTTTTGCAAAGACATATAATTAATAAACATATAATTTAAAAATATATTTCTTATATAAAAAATCTATTGAATATTATATTTAAAATAATCATTCATGTCATAATGATTATATTTTAAATTTTTTATATTTATATTTAATTATGAAAATTCAACATTTCCAATATTTTTTTTTAAATTATATATCTACCTATTCATTTATATACATCATCAATGTTATACATAATTACCATTAAAATAAATAAATTATAATATATATATATATAAAATATCACGGACTTAGTAGTCTATTTCAACTCTCTCGATCGCGTTAGAAAAATAAAAAAACCATATATCTTCTGCTAGCAAACTCTTTTTCAAAAATTGTATTCAAATCATATTTGCCATCTCAATAAATTGTTAAAGTTATTATATATTCACTCTTAAATTTAAATAATGTTAATTCATATATTGGCTTTTTCGGAAGAAATAACATAATCATTTCAGACTTTACGTGTTTCAAACCATCATAGGCAAAACTGAAAAAATAGTCAAAATAGTTAAATATTAATTTCTACCCAATAAAATAATATTTACCCCAATAAAGATTAAAATTTATATATTTTTTAAAAACCAATACGGTTTTAAATAACGACAATTACAATATTAAAGAACTCCCAAACCACAATGTTAAAGATAGATATTACAAACTTCATGTAATTAAATATATAATCTATTTTCTACGCAAAAGTCATATCGATTCCTTTTTATTTTTTCACTATCACCGAAAATGTTTATCCTGTGTTGAGATTTTTTTCATTAAAACAAGTAAAAATCTTAGTGTGTGATAATAATAGAAATTTGTTGCTAGATTAGTTCCAGTTTGTTGAGAGAGAATTAATGCATTTTATATTTGATGTGAGAGGATTTATGAGGCAATTAGATTCTCCTAACTATAAAAGAGGTATCTATATGGATTGTTTTGGTTGAGAGAGTTTGTGAGGAACTTAATTAACTATGTAATATCCTTTTTGATTAATAAAGGTTGTCGATACCTATGGTTAGTGGACGTAACCCAAATTTATTAAATGAACCACATTAATTTGCTATGTGTATATTATTTTGTCTGCCGTGCATCTTGGCTCTAACATGTTGACTTCTAGTTTGCGAATCAAGGAAGGCATTCGTCAACGTTCAATGAATTTGTAGCTAACTGTTTGAAAATGAAACTAGAAATCCCATGCACTTAATATAGGAATGTATCAAAATGATTCACTTATAATTAATAGTTAATGCGTTCATACCTTGATAAAGTATATCATATTTTATCCAATCATATCAGTTCCTTTTCATTTAAGTGTAACGATCATTTTTTAAATATATTTATATTTAAAATTATATTAATGGATTATTTAATTATTTTATATTGTAAATTTATTTTGATTATATATTTGAGAATTTTATAATTTATAAATTTATTTAAAAAGTAAATAATTATATTATATTAATATGGTTCTTTTTAAACCTGTCACAAGAATATGAGATAATGAATTTCCTCAGTTAGAAGAATTCTACTAAGTTTACTAAAAAAATTCTAAAAAAAACTATTTAAAGAAATAGTGTAATTTGTAATTGTTTATAAGTGAGATATTTTGAAAAGTTTTGCAATGGTTTATAAGTGAGATATTTTGAAATGTTTTTTGATTTATTTTACGATCTAATTTTTCTAGAATTGATTGAGTATTTATTGAAATCACAATTTTGATAGGTGAACTTTTCCCAATCCAAGTGCACTACCTGTTTTTTAGAGTGTTGAATATATATTTGTGGTAAAAAAACAATCTCATATAGTTTATTTAATCTAAATGCACTTTTAATTAACTATATTTTTCCACTTTACTTTCCACATTTAACAAAGACCATTTGTCTTAACTTCTAGTTTTTTCCATTATCCTCCCCTCATTTATGAAAATAAATTTACAATTTCGATCAAATGTTCAAAAGTGTTATCTTAGTCTAAATAGGTGAAGATTTCACTCATAAAAGAATGGTTTTTCTACCATGAGATTTTGATTAAATTTGGTGGAAATTCTTGGAAATTTGGTTTATAGATATTAAGTTTTACAATTTTAGGTATTCTAGGGAATCTTAAGGGTGTTGAATCCATTTTTGCCAATCAAAAAAATAGTTCAAACATTCATTTTAGATCTTTTGAAAAAAAAATGCCAAATTCGAAGGAGAAAATTGTCATGTGGGAGAAATTCTCACTTGGTTAATCAAGTCCAATGATACAGAACAAGGCACTTGAGTGATCATCAATGCATTCATGCAATTTAAAAATGCATGTTATACTCTCGGGTAGTATATCAATTCTTATAACTTTAAATAAGCAATGAAATTGATTTATGCTTAGTCTAATTCATAGATAAATTGATTTCTTTACTTGACTTTCATGATACAATTTCAATCAAAGTTGTAATTTTGTGTTGTTTAAAATATATTCTATAAATAGCGTTTTCAGCACGTGTGATACAATTTCAAGAAAGATTATGATTTGTGTTGTTTAAAATCGAGTGGTCTTCCATGAGACTTTATGTAAGTTTTTTTTGATCAGTTTTTCTAGTCTAATTTCTCTAATATCCGGGAGGAATACAACTCCAAAAAAATACGTTAGTTAGACTATGCTTCTATATAATAATATTAATATATTGGTATTTAAATACTATTTTTAATAATCATTGAAATTCTATTCATTCTAAAATGGTAGAGATATGGTAACCCAATATTTAATATTTTGATTAAGTCAAATTACATAAGAATAAGAATAAAAATAAAAATAAATAAATAAAATGATTAATGTAATGTAAACATCTTAACTACATATATCTCATTGTGCTTGGCCCTTCCTAGATATATTCATATATAAATACTATATTCATATATAAATACCAATTAATATAGAGAGTCACCCTCACCCGATCATGGAGATTCTTAATCTGTAAGTAGTATTTGCTTACAAAACCATGGGCCAATACCATGACATATTTATGCCACATGCTAAAAAAACCATAACTCATTTCATAAGATACATGTTCACATTAACCTTTTTAACTTAAACTTAATGTATTTAATTAAAAGAGAAAAAAAAATATAACTACTTTGGAAAGAATGTGGCAGATATTCTCTCTTTCGTGGGATTGGCTAGTTACTACAATCGTTTTATAGATGGCTTTTCCAAAGTGGCCTACTTTTTTCATCCTTGCAGTGAAAAGGAAAAGTTGTGTTTAGGTGGAGTGAAGAATGTCAAAAAAGCTTTGAGAACCTAAGGAATTTTCTTACAACAACACCAATCCAAAAGATAATAAATCCAAATAAGGAATTTCATGTCTTTATAGATGTGTTCCAAACTAGAATTGGGAGCATACTTATGCAGGAAGGTAGAGTGGTGGCATAGCAATCAAAGAAGTTAAAGGAACATGAAAAGCATTAATCATCTTATGACTTAGAGCTTACAGAAATAGTTCATGCCCTGAAAATTTAGTGGCATTATCTAATGGGAAATAAGTTCATTCCTATGATAGGCAAGAAGGTATAGTGGTGGCATAGGAATCAAAGAAGTTGAAGGAACATGAAAAAGGCTAATCATCTTATGATTTAGAGCTTACAGAAATAGTTCATGCCTTGAAAATTTAGTGGTGTTATCTAGTGGGAAATAAGTTCAATATTATGATAGACCACAATAGCCTCCCCAATTTCTTTCACCAACTAAACATGAATGCTCGTCAAGCACGATCGACTATATTGTTAAGTGAATTCGATTTTGACATTAATAATTTGAAGGGTAAAGAGAATCCAGTGACCGATGCTTTAAGTTTTAGACTGAAATGTATTTATGAGGTTTCTTTTAGTAAAATAAAATCTCACCTTTCAAGTCAAATTAACAAAGTTTCCCTAAAAGACCTTGAATACCATTTCTTATGGAAACAAGTGAAGCAAGCAAACAACTCTCAAATAAAATTAGGCTATGATATTAATGATGAAGATATGTTGATATATAGAAATTGTATATACATACCAAACCATCAAGTTGTTAAGCAATTTATTTTGGATGAGTATCACAGAAATCCATATACAGCGCACCGAGGTAAAAATTGATGACAATGTTAAGGAAATATTATTTTTAGCCAGGTATGAAGACAGAAACAAATCAGTACTTGGCAGAGTGTCTAGAATGTCAGCAGATGAAATTAGAAGATTAGCATCCAGCTGGTCTGCAACATCCTTTACCCAAACCTAAATGGATGTGGGAGGTTGTGACATTAGAATTTATTACTGCGTTGCCAAAGTCAAAGAGACAAAATGATTGCATAATGGTAGTGGTGGATAAGCTAAGCAGGGCATCTCACTTTATACTAGCTAAATCAAATTATAAGGATATACAAATAGCTTACATTTTCATGAGAAAAGTTTTTAGACTAAATGGGATACCTAAGATGGCTATTTCAGATTGAGATGTAAAGTTTACCTATGCTTTCTGGAAGGCCATGTTTACTGGTTTAGGTACTCATGTTCAATTTAGTATAGCCTACCATCCATAGATGGATGGGCAGATCGAATGAGTAAACCAAGTGCTAGAAGATATTCTTAGGATGTATGTAGTGAAAGCACCTACAAAGTGGGAAGAGTACATACATTTGGTGAAATTCCCTTATAATAGTGGTTACCACGCATCACTAAAAATGAGCACTTTTGAAGTGTTGTAGGAGAGGAAATGTACAACGCCGATTAACTAGAATAGTCTGAAAGAAAAATTGTTACCATGCCCTGATATGCCCAAGGACATGGAGGCTACTGTGAAAAAAGTTCGAGCTGATTTGAAAGCTACTCAAGATTGGAAAAACAATTATGCCAACCAACGAAGATCCTATGAAGAATTCCAAGTAGGAGATCATATTTATGTAAGGATAAATCCCAAGCGAAGCATGTTGAAATGGAGTGTAGCTCTCAGTTAGGCCCTCAAGTTTGCGGCCCCTTCCAAATTATTGACTGAATTGACCCCATAGCCTATCAGCTAGCTCTGCATGGTCATACAAGTGTGCACAATATGGTCCACATCTTTTTATTAAACAAATATATGCATGACGCTAGACATCTAATACAATAATTTGTTAATGAAAATTACACGTTGTTTATATATAATTTTTTTTTTATTTATTTTTATTGAAAACTAAAAATAAAAAATATTATTTTAGAAATAAAAATGAATGTAAATTATAAAATTATAAATATAAAATTAAAATGTATTATGAAACTCTACTTAATCAGCGTGTTGATATAAATTCCCAATTAACTTTAACAAACACAATATATATATATATATATATATATATATATATATATATATATAATCTAAGCATCGGAAAAAATTATATATATATATGAAAAAAATTAAAGATATATAATATATAACCTATAATATATATTTAAAATTATATATTAAAATTAATTTATATTAATTTATTTTTTATAGGATTAAATTTATTTTCCATTCTATATAGATATACATATATTCTTACACAAAAATTAATGAAATCAAATAATAATGAATTAAGAAGAAAAAAAATAAAAAGATATAAAAAAGATTAAT
The DNA here is from genome assembly GCA_000404065.3 of Pinus taeda. Classification (NCBI taxonomy): domain Eukaryota; kingdom Viridiplantae; phylum Streptophyta; class Pinopsida; order Pinales; family Pinaceae; genus Pinus; species Pinus taeda. Next base: position 80,508 of record APFE031171477.1, on the reverse strand, counting down.
TATAATATTTTCAAGTTTAATCTACAATAAGATTCTAGCTAATTACTAATTTTTCTATTACTCAATTTTTCTATTACTTAGATTAATTGATAAATAATTAAAACAAAACTAGAGTACATTATAACAACTAGCTGTTCGATGTAAATAAAAAAGACGAATATAGCAACTAGAAGTAGTTAGTGGATATAAGCAGAAAATCCTTATACAACTACACCTAGTCAGTGCATATAAACATAAAATCAATATAACAGCTGCAACTAGCTCGTGGATACTAATAGAAAATATAATATGATGAAGTTAGGATGAATAGAGGTGTGACGTGATGGTGGCGTGCAATGGCCTTGGGGTCTGTTGCGCAGAACACGGTATAAACCAGTCTGTACGTGCCCATAATTTCTGCAGCGAGGGCGCTTCCTTTGGTGTAGCCCGGGGACACCTTATTGGCTCTACTCCTCCGATGGAGTAGTAACCCTTCTGCAATCATTTCACAATGAAGTCGTCTAAACAGGAGGAGGAATTGCTTGGTTTTTGTTGCTACCCAGAAAAATGTCTGACTCTGGTCATCGACAATTCCTTTGCCCTCCCCCACTGTTGCACATTAATAGCGGATCTCGTCTGAAAACTTTTAGGAGTCCCCTAGATTCTATGATCATTTCCTTTTGAATTTGTACCAAACCCTAGGTTCTGCAGCTCTCCTCACCAACTTGATTGCCGCAGAAACTCCATCCCCGCTCAGCACCTCACCAATTGCCTCTGCGCAGAAACTCCATTACACACTCTGCAGGTCACCACCATTGACTCATCACAAGGTGACAGAGAAGCAGCAAACCAAGCTCCCCATCACCAGGGGACAAACAGAGGTAGTTTCAGTCATCTGGTTCATTTTTCCTCCCTTTTTCATTGTGTGCATGTATGATCGAGGAACAGGGTCTTACTCTTTTGCTTAATTCCTAATGGATTGTTGTTGCTGATTTTTTCCCTTCTAATAAGCCCTTCAATTTGATGCAGGAGCATCGGGACACCTCAATGAAAGAAAATTAGAAGATGAAGACATGTGGATGACCACATGGACAGCCAGGGCAATCTTGAACAAGATTCGGTTAAGAAACTAATTTTAGTTAAAAATCAGTTAAAAACTGAGTGCATGTGTTATAAAAAACTGAAGGATTCATGAGTGAATAGAGAAGAAATGAGAGGAAAGAAACCTGTGAGTATGAGAGCGGGCAAAAATGTAGTTGACTGAAAAATCTGGATTAAGGCTAAGATGCCTTAAATTGTAACCAAGTTTGTAAATAATAGAAATCCGTCTTTGTGAATTTATGTCTGTGTATTGTTTTTTGAATTATTTGCGAGCGATTTGAATTTTCTGAAGCCATGGCATGTTTGTCAACTGATGTGAAGAACCAACTTTGGTTTGCGGCGAGTGAGAAGCTAAGGGCGTGTGGATGTGGTTGGCTTTTCATTAATATATCTGCAGGCTCTCAGAAATATTCTACTGATAGACTGCAGAAACGATTGGTGCCATCTAAACTATGTATTTTTAATCCTTTATTGCATGGCGTTGGAAGTAAGATGCCTTATTGTGAGAGGTGTAGCTGTAAGAAGTCGAATGGCTGTTGTTGGCGATGCTGGAGTGTCATGTATACAGGTTTGTTGGGTTCAACAGCAGCTGGAGCGTGGATGGACTAGGCGTGTTTTTGCTCAGAAAAAGCGGCAGCAAGAACCCGCAGTTGAAACAACAATGTTTTGCATCGAAGTTTTTTTTCGTTGGGCTGAGTTGAAGCTTGGTAGGAAGCACAGCCCTCGCGTGGAATTCTCTCATGGATTTGCTGGGCAAAGAAAAGCTGTTTGACGTGACGTGATGACTGCGTTAAGGAAAAGAGGGCCGAGCGCATCAATTCCATGGAAACCATTTCCTCTATGTTTGTGAATTATGCTCAGGCCGGTAAGATTGAGGAGATGAGAATGAGGTTCGATGTGCTGGAGCAGTATGGATGCTGGAAAGATTAAAGATTAGTTGGAAGCGCTCACGAGAAGGTGAGATGCGATTCAGAAAGGCTTCTTGGGCCCATAACCCACAGGCCTGAGAAATGATTTGTAAAAATATTTTGAAAATGTAGAGACCCTGAATTCTTTTTCATCAAGGAGGTCTCCTCGTTTTCATCAAGTGGTATCAGAGCAGGAAAGATTTCCTGCGGCGAGGAGTTTTTTTTTTTGCATTCCAAGAAAGAAGAGGTACGAAGGAAGAAGAGGTACGGTTTGTTGAAGATTTGTAAGCTTGTAGTTTTTTTAAATTTATTTTGTGAAGGTGAGAAGATTGCAGCAAACCTGGAGCATAAGTGCTCAATGGGTTCGAGAGGAGAGAACCGAGGAGATGCCGAGAGGACTAAGCTTAGGAGAGAAGCTTGGTAGGGCATCTGGTAGCAGGGAGGACTTGCTATTGTAGAGGTTTGGTTGCAGCTCACAGAAGGCAGTTCCACTGATGAAGTGAAACAGTGGGTAGAATTGCGAAGGAAACGCATATGACCAGGAGGTCATAATTTTGTACCTCGGGAGCATATGACCAGGAGGTCATAATTTTTGTACCTCGGGAGTTCTGATGCAGGAGCATCGGGACACCTCAATGAAAGAAAATTAGAAGATGAAGACATGTGGATGACCACATGGATAGCCAGGGCAATCTTGAACAAGATTCGGTTAAGAAACTAATTTTAGTTAAAAATCAGTTAAAAACTGAATGCATGTGTTATAAAAAACTGAAGGATTCATGAGTGAATCAAGAAGAAACGAGAGGAAAGAAACCTGTGAGTATGAGAGCGGGCAAAAATGTAGTTGACTGAAAAATCTAGATTAAGGCTGAGATGCCTTAAATTGTAACCAAGTTTGTAAATAATAGAAATCTGTCTTTGTGAATTTATGTCTGTGTATTTTTTTTTGAATTATTTGCGAGCGATTTCAATTTTCTGAAGCCATGGCATGTTTGTCAACTGATGTGAAGATCCAGCTTTGGTTTGCGGCGAGTGAGAAGCTAAGGGCGTGTGGATGTGGTTGGCTTTTCATTAATATATCCGCAGGCTCTCAGAAATATTCTACTGATAGACTGCAGAAACGATTGGTGCCATCTAAACTATGTATTTTTAATCCTTTATTGCATGGCGTTGGAAGTAAGATGCCTTATTGTGAGAGGTGTAGTTGTAAGAAGTCGAATGGCTGTTGTTGGCGGTGCTGGAGTGTCGTGTATACAGGTTTGTTGGGTTCAACAGCAGCTTGAGCGTGGATGGACTAGGCGTGTTTTTGCTTAGAAAAAGCGGCAGTAAGAACCCGCAGTTGAAACAACAGTGTTTTGCATCGAAGTTTTTTTTCGTTGGGCTGAGTTGAAGCTTGGTAGGAAGCACAGCCCTCGCGTGGAATTCTCTCATGGATTTGCTGGGCAAAGAAAAGCTGTTTGACGCGATGTGATGACTGCGTTAAGGAAAAGAGGGCCGAGCGAATCAATTCCATGGAAACCATTTCCTCTATGTTTGTGAATTATGCTCAGGCCGATAAGATTGAGGAGATGAGGATGAGGTTGGATGTGCTGGAGCAGTATGGATGCTGGAAAGATTAAAGATTAGTTGGAAGCGCTCATGAGAAGGTGAGATGCGATTCAGAAAGGCTTCTTGGGCCCACAACCCACAGGCCTGAGAAATGATTTGTAAAAATATTTTGAAAATGAAGAGACCCTGAATTCTTTTTCATCAAGGGGGTCTCCTCGTTTTCATCACAATTTCTCCTAGCACACTGTCCAACCTGAAAGCAGGCTCCCATGCCTTGCTGCTGGTCCTGCTAGTGATGATAATGAACATTATGAAACTGAGGTACCAAACTGTTCAAGATAACAACGCTGCAATAAAATCTTGAACACCAGAAGCTAAAAACTAATTCAATAATTAATTATGTGGAGGGGTTCGTAGGCAAATGATCCATCGGGGACAAAGCCCAGAATGCCTTCAGCTTTAAAATTTATTAACTTCCCTCTCTAGCAAAAGCCTAGGCCTTGAACATTTGTATTCAGCAATTTCCTTTACAGAAAAAATGTAGTAAAGCCTAGGCCTTGAATGATTGTGTGCAATTCTTATCAAAAATGGGGCACTCAATGCAACTGCTTTGATAATTAAGTAGCATATAACCCAAGATAACTGTCCAAATGTAACAAAAGTTTTTGAGACAACTTTCAAAAGAAAAATGCATAACTACAGAGATGGTAGGTTTAACAAAGAACAAAATATTTAACAAAAGCATTTCTTACCACATATAAGAATGCAGACTCCAAAGGGAGATGACAAAGAAAAAGAGAAACAAGAAAAAATCATTTTCTTACCTAATCAAGAATGCCTGTAAGAAAATTTTACCAGAAACAGGGCATTGAATGCAACAGATTTGATAATACAATAGCTTATAACATAAGACAATTGCCTAGCTATATAAAAATATCTCAAGACAACTTTTAAAAGAAAATTGCAAAGTATATACATGGTAGGGATAAAACAAATGAACCCAATATCTATAACAAAAGAAATTTCCTAGACATATATAAGAATACAAACTTCCAATGGGAGATGGCACACATCGCCTGTTAAAACTTAAGAGAAAAGTTCAAGTCACACCTAACAGAAGTCCGCTGTTGGACTATTTAAAGTACAATGCAAGTCAAATAAAGAATGAAATCCACAACCAGTAAATATGCCACGCTCAAGATACATTGAAAGTAGTAAATAAGTACCATAAATAATGCCCATAAAACCTGCCAAAAAAAACTATTATGAATTCAGTATCGGGGGTTACAAGATTATGAAATAGCATTGCTGAAACTAATATTAAAGATCGCTAAATTATTCTCTCTTCCTTTAGCAATGCATCATTTATTACATAAGACATTAAAATTCGGGATGGTAGGCTTTTATACTAACTTATCATCTTTTCTTGCTTGCACTTTTCTTGGACTTCTTCGAAGGGTACTAGTTACCATGTGTTATCGTTGACCTTAGTGGATGTTCAAGATGATAAACTATATTAAATTAAACCCCTCTACTCTGCTTTTCCCTTCTTACAATTACAAGGCATTTCCTTTGTCATGTCATACATGACTTGTATGAATACAAAATGAAAAAAGGTCATGTATTAAATAGAGACCATCTACAAAAATAAAATATTGCATCTCCTAATAGTGAAAAAACAACTCACATTATTCCTCATGCATTATATTCATCTGAAGCAACAAGAGAGAAAGTTGCATCACGTCAATTGTTGCATCATTTGTTCCCTCTTCCTTTTCTAATAAATAAATCTGTAAACAATTTATCATAAATGAGTGCAAACAACCATTGTAATTGCATGTATTAGGTAGGCAATGATATAAGTATGCACCTTACAACATGCTCTACCTAGTGACAGAGCAATGGCTTTGCCAATTCCTCTCAAAGCTCCAGCTACAACTGCCACCGGGGCTTCAACCTTTTTTGGAGTTTCAGTAGTTTCTTGTTCAACTGATGCAACTTGAGCCTTGACACCTGCATGCCAACATAATAACGCCCAAAGTTCACTTCCTGTAAAAGCCTTCATGACAAAACAATAATTATTTGTATCCTTGTTTGTTATTTCTTGGGTTAGAGTATGAATGGCTATCACACACACACTCTTTCTCTCTCTCACACACACACACATAACCATTAGTTATTTTCTTTCTTGTTCTTAATATATGAGATAGAGAGTAATTTGTCGTCAGGCAAGAACAAAATAAATAGCAATAAGTTAAGCAGAGTTGTTTCAACAAAAGTAAAACAATTGACATTCATGGAGAGACATAACTAAGTCAATCCCCTAAAACTATATTTAAGGCTAATAATAGCAGGCTCCGGTGTTTTGTTCTGAAACCAGCTCAAGAAAAGATAGAAAAGATAGATCAACGCCTTACAATTCAGCGTCTTCGAGGGGGCAACCTCCTTTACATTACATAAATGAACAATTCTTTGATGATACAAATGATAAAACCTCCTTTCTATATATAGGAGTCTGAGTCACAATATAACCCAACCTACCTAACAATAATAACATAAAGCCACAAAAATAACAATAGAGGGATTCTGTGGGGCACAGTAATAACAATATGGGGACAATATGGGCGCAAAAATATTAATAAGGGGTACAACTACAATAGTAACGGGATAATCACTAGTATTATAGGGACCCAACATGCCCCTCTCTTTCAAAAAAGTGTTGTCATCAACACTTGAGTAGTTCTAGATGCTTCTGTATAAAATTCTCATCCTCCCATGTGGAATCTTCAGTAGATAAGTTCTTCCACTTGATAAGATACTCTGAAATTGATCCATTTCGTAGCTATCGAGTTCTTGTTTCTGTGACTACTTCTGGTTCCAATATAATTTTTCCTTCCTCGTCAAGTTCTGGCAATATTGTTTGAACTGGGAGATTATCACCTATAACCTTATTTAAACATGAAACATGGAAAACT
>APFE031171477.1:18172-60965 GCA_000404065.3 Pinus taeda | reverse complement strand
CGCAGGAGAGAAGGGTTCCTGGTTCGAGTGGGAGCAATAGCGGAAAATGGTAGGTTTAGGGTCGAAAAATTTAACGGCAAAAACTGCCAGCCGTGGAAGATGCAGATGGAAGATTATTTGTACCAAAAATATCTATACCAACCATTGATCGAAAAGACAAAGAAGCGGATGAGTATGATAGACACATAATGGGATATTCTTGATAGAAAGGCACTTGGAACAATACAGCTGTGCCTAGCGGCATTAGTAGGCTTTAATATTTCAAAGGAAATGACAACAGAGGGTTTAATGTTGGCATTGGCCAAACTATATGAAAATCCCTCGACCTCAAATAAGCTATTTCTTATGAAGCGTTTATTTAATATGAAGATGTCAGAAGGTGGATCTGTTGCTGATCATTTAAATGAATTTAATATAGTTGCCAGTTAGTTAAGTTCTGTAGGGGTAAATTTTGATGATGAAGTTAGGGCTCTGTTATTTTTGTGCTCATTTCCAGAAAGTTGGAATGATTTAGTTATGGCCATTAGTAACTCTATCTCTAGATCTAGTACTTTAAGGTTTGATGATGTTGTTGGTGAAATCCTTAGTGAGAAAATGCGACGGAAAAGCTCCAGCGAGACATCAGGTAATGCTTTGATTGTAGAGGTTAGGGGAAGAAAAATGGAAAGAGGAAAGAGCCTAGGATATCGCAATAGGTCAAGGAAAGGCATATCCAAGTCCAAATCGGGGATAGTGTGCTAGAAATGCGGGAAGAAAGGACATCTGAAGAAAGACTGCAAGTCTCGGAAGGGAAAAGAAGGAGACATGCAACAAGAAAACAATCATGAAGCGAATGTGACAAGTGATGTGTTGCAAGATGCTTTGTTTCTTTCATTAGAAAATATTATTGATGCCTGGGTGGTAGATTTAGGGGCCTCATTCCATGCCACACCTGATAGGAAACATTTTCATGATTATGTTCAAGGAGATTTTGAATAGATTCAGTTGGGTGATGATAAACCTTGTAAAATCATTGGAATGGGTATAGTTTTCATAAAACAATGGAATGTAAATCAATGGATATTGAAGGAGGTAAGGCATGTTCCAGATCTGAAGAAAAATCTAATTTCAATAGGGCAGTTGGGAGGTGAATTATGTGTGACTAATTTTACAAATAAAACTTGGAAGGTCACTTAAGGATCCTTGGTAATAGGAAAAGGAGAAAAGGCAGGTACATTGTATTTATGTAATGGCATTTCTAATTTTTTTAATGCTTTAACCACTATAGGAGCAGATATGACATTATGGCATCATAGGCTTGGGCACATGAGGGAGAAGGGGATGCAGATTCTTCACTCAAGAAATTTGTTGCTAGGTTTGAAGCATGTTGATTTAAAATTCTGTGAGAACTGTGTTTATGGAAAATAAAAGAGAGTTAGATTCCTTAGAGTTGGGAAAGAAAAGAAGAGCGAAAAATTAGAGTGTGTGCATACATATGTATGGGGCCCTGCTCAAGTATCATCTCTCGGTGGCTTTCGTTACTATGTTACTTTTATTGATGATGCAACTAGAAAAACCTAGATTTATTGTATTCGAAATAAATCTGATGTATTTGATACTTTTAAGAAATGGAAAGCTTTGGTTGAAAATGAGACAGGAAAAAGGTTGAAGTGTCTAAGATCAGACAGTGGAGGTGAATATTGTAGCAAAGAGTTTGATAGGAATTGTTCAGAGAATGGAATTCTAGGGAGAAGAAAGTTCCAGGAACACCACAAGGAAATGGTGTGTTATAAAAGGATGAACAAGACAATCATGGAGCATGGAAGGTGCATGAGATTGCATGCAGGATTACCTTTACAATTTTGGGCAGATGCTGTAAATACTGTTGTTTATCTAATAAATAGTGGGCCTTCAAGTTCCTTGGATGGTGGTATTCTAGAGGAGGTATGGACAGGTAAAAAGGTAAACTACTCATTTTTAAAGACTTTTGGTTATGAAGCCTTTGTCCACTTTAATAAAGAAAATAGAACAAAGCTTGAGGCAAAATCAAAGAAATGTACCTTTATTGGATATGATGTTATTTATTTTGGTTATTTCTTTTATGATTATGAAAAACACAAAATCATTAGAAGCAGATTTGTCATATTTAATGAAAAGGTTTTGTATAAGGATCAGATGTAGGAAAAGAAATAGGAAAAACAAAACAGAGAATACACAGTGCTTGATGAGATCATAGAAAAAGTGATGGTGCCTAAAAATCATAATGATCAACAACCAGAACAACAACAAAAACCACAACAACAAAAAGCACCTCAAACACCTAAAAGTGGTGTTAGAAGATCTACTAGGATAAGTAGACCCCCTGAACAATACTCTCCTTCATTATATTATGTATTGTTGACTGATTCTGGTGAACCAGAATGTTATGAAGAACCAATTTAGGTAGAAACTAGGAAGAAGTGGGAGCAAGACATGAAAGAAGAGATGGAATAATTAACACATAACCAGACTTGGGACTTAGTCAGGTTGCCTACAGGTAAAACAACATTGCAGAATAAATGGGTCTATAGGTTGAAGGAAGAAGATGGAGGTAGAAAAAGGTACAAAGCTAGACTTGTGGTGAAGGGGTTTGCACAGAAAAAGGGTATAGACTTTGATGAGATATTTTCTCCTGTTGCTAAAATGACTTCTATTAGAACTATTTTAATTCTAGTAGTAGTTGAAGATTTGCATATTGAGCAGTTAGATGTAAAGACAACCTTTCTCCATGGATATTTGGAGGAAGAGATATATATGCAGCATCCACAGGGATATGAGGTAAAAGGGAAAGATAAACTGGTGTGCAGCTTTATGTCTGAACAAAGTTATCCTAGATGTCACTCTCATCATTGTGTTTATCTCAAAAGGAAAAATAATGGAAGCTATATTATATTGCTATTGTATGTAGATGACATGCTTGTTGCAGGTTCTAACATGCAGGAAATACATGTGCTCAAAAGAAAATTGGCAAACTCATTTGCAATGAAGGATTTGGGTGCTACAAAACAAATCCTTGGAATGAGAATAACTAGAGATAGGAAGCAATGAAAATTAACATTGTCTTAGAGTGAGTACATAGAAAAGGTGTTGAAAATATTTAATATGCAAAATGCAAAACCAATTAGTATACTTTTGGCTAGCCATTTCAAACTAAGGAGGTGTGTCGCAAGAATCAGGAAGAAATGGCTTATATGTCTAAAGTTCCATAAGCATCAGCAATTGGAAACCTAATCTATGCAATGGTCTACCCAAGGCCTAATATTGTACATGCAGTGGGGTTGTAAGTAGGTACATGAATAATCCAAGAAAAGAACATTGGATGGCAGTGAAGTGGATTCTTAGGTATTTAATAGGTACCACAAATCAAGCATTATGCTTTGGTGGTTCAAACATTGCTCTATAGGGATATGTTGATGCATATATGGTTGGTGATAGAGATAACAAGAGGAGCACAATAGGTTATGTGTTGATTGTAGGTGGAACAACTGTCATTTGGGTTTCAAAGTTGCAAAGTGTTGTTGCACTCTCAACAACGGAAGCTGAGTATGTTGCTGCTACAAAGGCTAGTAAAGAAATGATTTGGTCACAAGGTTTTTGGATGAATTGGGTAAGAAGCAGGATTTGGGCAGGTTATACAGTGACAACGAGAGTTTCATACATCTTGCAAAGAACTTTGCATTTCATTCCAAGACTAAACATATACAACTCAAGTACCATTTCATATGGTCAGTGTTCGAAGATGGACAGTTGAAGCTGGAAAAGATACACACTAGCCAGAATCCTGCAGATATGATAACAAAAGTTGTAACCAGAAAGAAACTGAGTTTTTGCTTAGTTTCAATTGGTCTTCAAGTATGATGAAGAAGATGAGAAACATCCAGGTCCAAAGTGTAGTCATTGTCCAGCAAATGAAGCAGTGGTGGAGTTTCTATAATCATTATCCAAGCAAGAGATTGTTGGGTGTGGAGCCTTATTATCTTCTTTATTTAGAGGTGTCATCGCATTGGACCCTAGTTCGTAATGTGGCGGCAACGCCACCCATAAGATTTTCACTACAAGGGTGGTCCAGGGGGGCGGCTGTGCAAATATATGTTGCCAGGGGGGGCGACCCCCAAAGCTAAAAATAGATGTAAAATTTCCTTGTAAAATTTTGTAATTTTGTAGTCAATCTGGGTCACTCATTAGGCAGAGATCTGATGGTAGAAGTTATGTTTAATTTAGGGTTTTTTGCCCTAGAAGGCAACCCCTCGCTATATATGATGGAATTGTATTGCGTCTATGTAGATCTGTATTTTGAGTGAGAAAGAGAGAGGATATTGTGTGAGAGCGAAGAGGGTTACAATGGATCTTTCGTAGTTTGTATCTCTTCATTCTACTGGATAAGATAAAAGGAAGGACTCGCTGATTTTCTATCGACGTAGCGCAAATTGGCTGAACCACGTATATCTGTGTCTCTCTTGTTTTATGTGTTTGTTGGAAATAATATTGGGGGGGGGGGGGGGCGTGAATCAGTATTAGAAAATCACTAACTTTTTCATTTCCATAATTAGATTCATAGACGCTACTTCAGTTAAGGGAACCCGGTGTACATGCAACTGTGTTTAATGCAACTAGCATATATCTAGTAAACTTATGATTCAGTTAATCCATTATATGTTGATCTTTAATTAGTGCATCAGAACTTCATTAACCATATAAATAGTAAACATGTGTAGTAAAATAGAATAGATCATCACACATAAGAAACACACATGAACACCATGATATAAGGTGGAAAAGTAATGCGGGACAAAAACCACCTACTGCGGTCTTCCTTTAATATAAGAAAAACATGTTTACAATCTTGTACTTGCACAGACTCATACCAGTACGCAGGCACCCACCTGTAGAAGGCTACATCCTTATCTCGTTCTCCAGCTACTATGGGAAGGGAGCTCCAATCCCTGGCTCTTGTACTAGCCGATATGTTTACCAATACATAGGCATCGACCTACAGAAGGCTACGACTTTCTCTCTTCTCTAGGGACCATGTTTCATAAATTTTCATACTCGATATTCTTGAAGCACCACACCATAATCTGAAGGCCATGTTTCATCCAATTTTCATACTAGACCCATCAAAAACATTGAAGCACAAAATTAATCACCAATGTAATACACCCATTAACTACACCTACATGATCAATCTCTGAATCACCCAACACTGAAACCCTATCGAGAAAACACAGTCACTAGAACGCAAAGCAGACCACAAAATTCTGCAACGACAACCAAATCCAACTGCAAATTCAAATATCATACTTCATACTGTATACGCTACTCTGATGAGTCGAACCAGTGTGTATACGTGCTTTTACCAAAGTGAACCTGCATACAGATCTGCAAATATTTACTCATAACTTTGTAGCTATTCCAAACATTAGTCATACCCAGATCATAATATTTATACAATAAAATATGCGTCAATAATTCAGATATAGTCTGTCCATGATCAAACCACATAATGATAATACATTCCAAGCCTTATGATCCCGATCCATCATCCATCATCAACCACATAGGTGCATCCTTGGTTAAGATCAAGCAAAGCATTAGAAACCCATAACCAGCATAGTAGATCTCACACTTCATCATATATTCATCACTTACACACTTGCCCTTTGGCCTAATGGTCTTCTCCTTATATAGGTTTAGGCCTCTCTCAATAACATTGTCTAAAACCACTTAGGACCAATACATTGGACCCAATACCTAGGGTCAATACCACGGACCAAATACCATGGACTAATACCAAAATACCATGGTCCAAATACCACAGACCAAAACTTAGTTTTCCTACATGTATGCGCCTTTCCTTCTATGAAAGTGCGTGTGTACATTATACGCACCTTTGTATATAGTGAACCTGCGTGTATATGCGACTTGGTATATAGTGAATGTGCGTATACCTTTCTTTCTTCATTCTTGCTATTTACCTGCTAACTGTGATCTTTCATCTAAGAGAGTTGCCATCAAGGACAACACTTGTGTCATACCTGTATCATAATTCCAAGAATCTCCCCCTTTGGACTTGATGGAAACAACCACACCAAGTCACTCTCCCCCTTTGACATCAAGGGCAAAGGGTGGACCAAGATATTCTCTCCCTTGATATACATTCTGATGTCCATATTCCCCCTGAGTACATGCTGAAATCTTTGATTGAGCTCCCCCTTTGTACATGCTAAGATGTATCAATCTGTTCATGCTCCCCCTGAGCACATGCCGAGTCTGCAAAAATATTTTTCAAAAAAATAACATGACTCTACAACTCAACTAAGTGAGTATGTCCTTCCTACCACCAATGACTCATACAAACATCAATCTACCAACCGAGTGGGGATATACCAAATGTTTATACATGATTGAAATATACATTATTACATCATCCTTCCCATTCAAAGAGGGGTTACAAATTAGGTATTTTCATGACCTTTACATCAAATGATATACATGATTTTTATAACACTGACCAGCAATCTAAACAAGACCATGATAGTCATTAGAAACTATCATACACCATATATGATCTGCACCATAAGCATCTATCACCAACATCCAGACCTGTAACCTGCAATACCATTCTCTTGGCCAACCAACAATAAGTATCAAGATGTATCATTTAGCTACATAAGCATCATCACCAAAGACTTCTAGCTATAACGCCAACAATGCATTATTCGAAGCATATGCTCCCCTTGAACCTGTTCCATCTATTCACTATCAGGTCTGATCATGAATATATCAGCAATAAGTATCAAGGCATCATCATCATCAAGTTAGGATCATAAGCACTTCTAAACAACATCTTATGAGTACCAACACATTTCCACACATCATCAGCAGATTGTAACCATTATCAAACAGAGCAAATAAGTGATTGAGTCATATCAGACCCCTTTCTCTTGAGTCTGTCCCACTGCTTTTCCTCAAACCAACATATACGTGATTGTGCAACTTCGAACTCATGATACATGCGATTTGTATTTATGAAACTTGCGTATGAGATTTAGAACACTGATGTTCCACACTTTTAGCTCCCTCTGATTCTGTCATGTCTGTCTACTCTGCTATGCCACATCTTTCTGAGTGTACTTCCTTCTTCTTCCATATCTTCAACTGTGATTATGTTTTCTCTTTTTGGTATGGTGCCTAAAATCTTCTCCTGCATTCCTTTACTATATGTCAAAACTTGTCACAAGCATAACATCTTACATGTTTCATATTCCTTCTATAACAATCAATGGCTTTGTGACCAAACATATTGCAAGCAAAACAATATCCCTTAAAGTACCTAGAATGTGATGATCTTTCTGTGTGACGGTCTTGCATCATTCTACTTCTTCATCTCGCTGCAACATGTCCAAGATTATGACATACATAACACTCAACATTATTCATCTAAGAAAATAACTGACTATCACTTCCATAGTTTGGAGTAAAAGATTTTCTTTGACGGATTTCTTTCCTTGGTTGTTGATGTGGTTGACTTCTTATCTCCTTGTTGAGCATTTCAGGTTTTGCATTAAAGTTCCTTGCCTCACCTTGAGAGCTAGATTCACCTTAAACAGATTCATGGAAACCAAGACCAGTTTTGATTGGAGGGGATCTTTGACTACTAAGAATATCATCCGAAACCTTAGTACTATCTTGAAATCGTAACAGTTTATCCTTTTCTTCTAATTTACCTTTCAAGATATTTACCTCAACCTGATGTTGTTCTTCCTTTTCCAGATATCACTTCTTCAAGATTTCTTCAGACTTTATTCCTTCTTCCACTTATTGCCTTAGTTTCAGAATCTCATTTTCTTGTTCTTCATTCTGCTCCTGTAGCATTTGATGTACTATGAAGGCACACTCCAGCTGAGCTTTTAATCTGGTAACTTCTTCTTTGAGGGCACTCTCCCTTTTGTTAAATAGATCTTGTTGATCTATGATTTTATCTGATGCTTCATTTGCTTGTTCATCTTCAATCTGAGTTGATTCAAAATCTGAATACTTGCTTTCCTCTAACGGTAGGCTGTCAGTGTTCCTTTCAGGTGTCTTCTTCTTTGACGCACTTTCTTTCCCATTGTTCTACGGATCTCCTTTAAGCGATCAAGCTTCTACCAAAGGACCTGCTCTGATACCAATTGTTGGAAATAATACTGAGAGGGGGGTGGTGAATTAGTATTAGCAAATCACTAACTTTTTCATTTCAATAATCAAATTCATATACGCTACTTCAGTTAAGGGAACCTGCGTGTACACACTAATGTGTTTAATGCAACTAACATATATGCAGTAAACTTATGATTCAGTTAATCCATTATATGTTGATCTTTAATATGTGCATCAGAACTTCATTAACCATATAAACAATAAACATGTGCAGTAAAATAGAACAGATCATCACACATAAGAAACACACATGAACACCATGATATAAGGTGGAAACCCAAGGTGGGACAAAAACCACCTACTGCCATCTTCCTTTAATATAAGAAAAACCTGTTTACAATGTTGTATTGGTGCAGACTCATACTAGTATGCAGGAACCCACTTGTAGAAGGCTACAACCTTCTCTTGTTCTCTAGCTACTATTGGAAGGGAGCTCCAACCCCCTGGCTCATGTACCAGCCGATATGTTTACCAGTACTTAGGCGCTGGCCTATAGAAGGCTACAACCTTCTCTCTTCTCTAGGGACCACATTTCATAAATTTTCATACTGGATACTCTAGAAGCACCACACCATAATCTGAAGGCCATGTTTCATCCAATTTCCATATTGGACCCATCAACAACATTGAAGCACAAAATTAATCATCACTGCAATAGACCCATCAACTACACTTACATGATCAATCTCTGAATCACCCAACACTGAAACACTGAAACCCTGTCAACAAAACACAATCAGCAGAACACAGAGCAGACCACAAAATTCTGCAACAACAACCAGATCCAACTGCAACTTCAAATATCATACTTCATACTATATACACTACTTTGATGAGACGAACTAGTGTGTATACACACTTTTACCAAAGTGAACCCGCGTACAGATCTGCAAATATTTACTCATAACTTTGCAACTATTCTAGATATTAGTCATACCCAGATCATAACATTTATACAATAAAACATGCGTCAATAATTTAGATCTATTCTATCTATGATCAAACCACATAATGTTAATACATTCCAAGCCTTATGATCCTGATCCATCATCCATCATCAACCGCATGGGTGCATCGTTGCTTCAGATCAAGCAAAGCATCACAAACCCATAATTAACATACTAGATCTCACACTTCATCAGATATTCATCACTTGCACACTTGCCCTTTGGCCTAATGATCTTCTTCTCCTTATATAGGTTTAGGCCTCTCTCAATACCATGGTCCAAAACCATGTAGGACCAATACCTTGGAACCAATACCTAGGGTCAATACCTCGGATCAAATACCATGGACCAATACCAAAATACCATGGTCCAAATACCACGGACCAAAACATAGTTTTCCGACATGTACACGCCTTTCCTTTTGTGAAAGTGCGTGTGTACGTTATATGCGCCTTTGTATAGAGTGAACTTGCGTGTATCCGCGACTTGGTATATAGTGAACCTGCGTAAACCTTTCTTTCTTCATTCTTGCTGTTTACCTGCTATACTATGATCTTTCATCTGAGAGAGTTGCCATCGAGGACAACACTTGTGTCATACCTGTATCATAATGCCAACAATGTTTTATGTGTTTATGTTTCTACAATATATTTTATGTGTTTCTTTGCTCTGTAATATATAATTTTCTAACATTCGACCATCATAAAGTTGCGAAAATGACTACCATGGTCTGTGACAATAGCTTGTGGGACAACAAACCGAGCAATCTCATGATTGAAAATGAAAATAGTTGCAGTTTCATCATTGTCTCTATATGTAGGCATCACCTCGGACCATTTTGTAAAGTAATCGAATGTAAGGATGATATATCCACCCCCCTGCTGAGTGAGGGTTATAAGTAACAAAGTCGATGCCCCATTTAGAAAAGGGATTGACAACTACGATTGGGTGAAGAGAAGCGGGAGGTGTTCGCATTTTGCGATCATAAATTTTGAAGTTATGGCATTTTGGAACTGTAGTGATGCAATCTTTAAACATTGAAAGCCAAAAATAACCAGCACATAATATCTTTTGGGCAATAACATACCCAGACATGTGACCACCACTTGCTCTAGAGTGGCAGTCATTCAAATTTTTTTTGGCTTCTTCAAGATTTAAACAACGTCAGAATATAGAATCAACACGAGGATGATAAAGAGGGTCGCCAATAATGTTGTATTGTTGGGACTGGTATCGATTCGCCAATGGTAAATTTTGGATAAATCAGGCCTAAAAGTTTGTGTTTGGAGATATATAATGATGTCTCCATACCAAAAATCACACACTAATAAGAAATAGAGATTTGTCAGCAAAAGAATCTTCTGCTACAGTCTGTATATTAGTGTGGGGGAAGTCACATAATAATTCTGTGACAACCAAGGATTTCTTTGATTTGGATTTTTCAAATTCCAGATAAAAATTTTGTACAATGACTATCCACTTCGAGTATTTTCCCCCTAGAAGTTTCTTCGTGAGATTATACATCATAGGGTTGCAATCTAAAATGACAATCAATTTTCGGAGAAGCATATAGTGACAGAAATGTTGAACAGCTTGCACAACTGCCAAGGCGAGCTTCTCCACATGTGCGTATTTAATCTCATCTTTAGTGAGACTCCTGCTCAAATAGTAAATCACATTTTCGCTATCAGAATCATCCTCCTGGACTAGCACCATGCTAATGGTGGCATCGGATGCAACTAAGTACGAAAAGTAGTCTCAATGATATTCAGGTGGATGTAGTAAAGGCACATTAGTCAGTGCATGCTTTAACACATCAAAGCAGAGAGAGAGGTTTCTACTGTAAAGCTTCCAAGACTGATTCCGAGCCAACCAGTGGACGAAATCATGCGCCGTTTCCTCCAGGTAGAAGATCTTTCCCTCACTTAACTTTTCAACCGTTTATTTTTTCATTTAAGGCTTACATTTATTTTTTTTGGGACAAAGTTTTGTCAAAAAAAGTGCCCTTGACCCTGCATAGGTTTTGCTCAATTGGGCCCGCGCAGGTCGGCAAAATTTTCCATAGGGAAATTTTCGAACTGCGCATAATTCTACTGGAAATTTCTGTGCAGCTGCGCGTCCTGTCCATAAAAGGGCGGCTGCGCAATTGCTGTGGGATATTTTAAAAACAAACTTTGGGCCTCAAAAAACATGAAATGATTTTTAAGAAAGACTCTAACTACTTCAAAATGGTCAAATTAGGTCATTTTGCTTGCTCAAAAATGGAATGGAGGGAGAGGGAGCATGAAGCCAATGATGTGGTTGCTTTGGTGAATTCGGCCACTTTGCAGGCTCTCAGGAATTTCGAATCTAACCTAACAATCAAATGCCAGATACCAAATGTAATGGCATCAACCATATCTCAATGATTGAGCTATATTATGCTATATTTTTGTTGTTTGACCGAGACATATCCTGTGAATAGAAACTAGCTCATTACTGGGTGAATAGATAACCTAGGCTACAGAAGATGAATTCCAAATACTACGACTAGCGCCATCATTAAAGCCAATATAAGTTGGAGAAAACATGAAAATTTGTAAATAAAGTGTAAAAACGAGATAAGTAGAAGAAGTAGTAAAAAACACTAATCTACCACACATATATGATAATGGTAAATAATGTACAAATATTCACCAAAAGTTTATACAAAATATTTCTTTAGGTAAAGACCATTTCTAGGCTTTCCCAAAGGAACACCATTGTAATGAATCAACTCATAGGCACCTTTAGCTAATACACATTTTATAATGTAAGGGCCATGTCACATGGGCTCAAATTTCCCTACACCTAGCTTGCCATGAGCTTGATCATATACCAAGACTAGGTCACCTTATAAATATGTACGAGGATTAACATTTTGATCATATTGGGATTTGACACATTTCTAGTGAGATTTGCTAGCCAATACGACATGACAACGATTTTAATCTAGATGAGCTAAGTGTACAAAGATTTCTTCGTCTGCAGAGGTAGCAGGTAATAATTTGATAACTAATTTAGAGATGGAATTTCACACTCAATAGGTAATACGACTTCCAAATCATTGGAATGGGTGTAGTTTTCATAAAACAACGGAAAGTAAATCAATGGCTATTGAAGGAGGTAAGGCATGTTCCAGATCCGAAGAAAAATCTAATTTCAATAGGGCAGTTGGGAGGTGAATTCTGTGTGACTAATTTTATAGATAAAACCTAGAAGGTCACTTAAGGATCCCCGGTAATAGGAAAAGGAGAAAAGGCAGGTACATTGTATTTATGCAATGGTATTTCTAATGTTGTTAATGCTTTAACCATTATAGGAGCAAATATGACATTGTGGCATCATAGGCTTGGGCACATGAGTGAGAAGGGGATGCAGATTCTTCACTCAAGAAATTTTTTGCTAGGTTTGAAGCATGTTGATTTAAAATTCTGTGAGAAATGTGTTTATGGAAAATAAAAGAGAGTTAGATTCCTCAGAGTTGGGAAGGAAAAGAAGAGCGAAAAATTAGAGTGTGTGCATACATATGTATGGGGCCCTGCTCATGTATCATCTCTCGGTGGCTCTCGTTATTATGTTACTTTTATTGATGATGCAACCATACAAACTTAGATTTATTGTTTTCGAAATAAATCTGATGTATTTGATACTTTTAAGAAATGGAAAGTTTTGGTTGAAAATGAGACAGGAAAAAGGTTGAAGTGTCTCAGATCAGACAATGGAGGTGAATATTGTAGCAAAGAGTTTGATAGGAATTGTTCAGAGAATGGAATTCTAGGGAGAAGAAAGATCCAGGAACACCACAAGGAAATGGTGTGTTATAAAGGATGAACAAGACAATCATGGAGCGTGTAAGGTGCATGAGATTGCATGCAAGATTGCCTTTACAAATTTGGGCAAATGCTGTAGATACTGTTGTTTATCTAATAAATAGAGGGCCTTCAAGTTCCTTGGATGGTGGTATTCTAGAGGAGGCATGGACAGGTAAAAAGGTAAACTACTCATTTTTAAAGACTTTTGGTTATGAAGTCTTTGTCCACGTTAATAAAGAAAATAGAACAAAGCTTGAGGCAAAATCAAAGAAATGTACCTTTATTGGATATGGTGTTATTGATTTTGGTTATCGCTTTTATGATTATGAAAAACATAAAATCATTAGAAGCAGAGATGTCATATTCAATGAAAAGTTTTTGTATAAGGATCAGTTGTAGTAAAAGAAACAGGAAAAAGAAAACAGAGAATACACAGTGCTTGATGAGATCATAGAAAAAGTGATGGTGCCTGAAAATCATAATGATCAACAACCAAAATGACAACAACAACCACAACAACAAAAAGCACCTCAAACACCTAAAAGTGATGTTAGAAGATCTACGAGGATAGGTAGACCCCTTGAATGATACTCTCCTTCATTATATTATGTATTGTTGACTAATTCTGGTGAACTAGAATGTTATGAAGAACCAATTTAGGTAGAAACTAGGAAGAAGTGGGAGCAAGCCATGAAAGAAGAGATGGAATAATTAACACATAACCAGACTTGGGACTTAGTCAGGTTGCCTGCAGGTAAAAAAACATTGTAGAATGAATGGGTTTATAGGTTGAAGGAAGAAGATGGAGGTAGAAAAAGGTATAAAGCTAGACTTGTGGTGAAGGGGTTTGCACAGAAAAAGGGTATAGACTTTGATGAGATATTTTCTCCTGTTGTTAAAATGACTTTAATCAGAACTATTTTAATTCTAGTAGCAGCTGAAGATTTGCATCTTGAGCAGTTAGATGTAAAGACAACCTTTCTCCATGGATATTTGGAGGAAGAGATATATATACAGCATCCACAGGGATATGAGGTAAAAGGGAATGTTGGACACCTAATCCTCAATGGGTTAGTGTGGAAGCCAAATAGACAAAAAAGAAGTCCAAGAGACCTTGGGATGTGAAACCCAACGGTCAAACAATGTACTATAAATGTATATCAGTTGTTAATAAAAGATGTATTCTTATGTTTTATCCTTCAGATTCCTTTGTTTCCCATGTGTGTTTAACATGGTATCAGAGTGGGCGATCTCCTGCCCTACTCAAGTGTGAGCCACCTGTTTTTGTGGCCTTTGTAAACCAATGCTCTCTTCCTAATTATACCTATCTGAGAATTTATTAGAATAGAGGTTGTTACCTCTATCAGCTCTGCCATGCCTCTGTTGTGAGCAGTCCTGGCCCTTTGCGACTTAAATTCTCTATTCTAAAATCCTATTAGCCATATTTTAGCTGCATTCTCTGTGCACATTAACCAAATAGAAAGTTATGGCAGCTCTAATGCTTCCACTGGCCTAAACGCATCATTATTCCCCTGTGACTCACTATTATTCCACTGGCCTGTTCTTTCTGCTCCGCTGCTCCTGTCGTTGCTCCACCTGCATACAAAACGCTCAGCGCTCCCCACCAGTTGTCATACCCATAGAAACCTAGCACCTGGCATCGTTACTGTTCTACCGTGTTCTGCATTCAATCTGACATGGGTCGGAGTAATCATACATGAGACTGTGATTACCATCTGTAACAAGGCTCAGGTGAGGATCTCAGATCCTAATTATGGTTGCGTTTCAACCATATTTGGACTACAATAGTAGGTGAGTTGCAACCCAGCCTTTGCATGGAACGCTCGGTTGTGGTTACTTATTATACGCATAATTTCAACAAGAAATTTTCCTTCCTGCCATCCATGCAGTAAATCGACCAAGCAATGGTCCTGTCATGCAGCCAAGGCAACAACCTTGAATTTGGGATCTATCTTTGGCACTCTCACATTTGATTTCCGTGCATTTAACATCTTTGCCAATTTCATGAAATCCTCTTCCATGAGTGCCTGTGGCCACTGCGAAGGATCATAGACAAACCCATCAGGGAGTAGAAGACCTGCTTCTGTCTGCTAAAAAAAAAACGTCACCACTGAGGATATTCCCGCCATGAGACACTATGCATTCAATCAGTTTCACCATTGTCCCTATCCTCCCGATCTCTGTTGCTTTCAACGCATGAGACCTGCCAGATTTCATAAGGTACGAACTCCTCTCGCAATTTCCTACCAATCGATGCTCGAAACATTCAAGTATGAGCTCAATTTGTGATACCTTTATTTTAACCCGGCTTCGGCATGGACAAATTTGAAAAGTTTTTTTGGTTAAAGTCGTTAGAGGAATGCTCGGAACATGAAAAATTAGTGTTCTTTTCGAGATTAACTGCTACCAGCTACGCAAGGCTTTAAATTTAGGCAAATATTGGGAAAAGGTTTGTTTCAAAGCAGAAGTTCTTGTTTCAAGCTTTCGGAAAGCACTTAAAGGGACTGTAAAATGTCGGTGAAGTTGTAAACAAGGCTTCTGAAACATTGAATCAAGTTTTTGGTAAAGTACATAAAGGGCTCGGCACTGTTGAAATCTTGTGCATATTTTTCATTCATCTGAAGCCACAAACACTGTCCATAAATTTCTATTACGTAGTTCGATGGTGTTTTGGAACGAGTGCTTTACCCAGTACGGGGTTGCTAATATTCTATTTGGATGAGTGAGGCCTTCTCTAGAATGTGCTCGAGAATATATTCAGAGTCAAGAAGTACCTAAACTTGAATTTCCCCAATTTGTTGACATGTTACCACTCTCAGAACGTTGATTTCCTAGAATAATCCTTTGGTTGGTACGTTGCGTTGGTTGAACATTGCTATCCCATATACAT
The DNA here is from genome assembly GCA_000404065.3 of Pinus taeda. Lineage (NCBI taxonomy): Eukaryota > Viridiplantae > Streptophyta > Pinopsida > Pinales > Pinaceae > Pinus > Pinus taeda. The sequence goes on along the minus strand of APFE031171477.1, from coordinate 45,057 downwards.
AAACACGTTTCTGTTACATATATACAAGGCTAGTATATATATATACGCTGACACCCTCTATGCTACCAAATTTGAAGTTCATTGCAAGTTTACTAAATTTTTTAAAGATCTGGTAAACATTTTTGGTGAGGGATTATTTTATGTTGTTTCTGAGCTCCTGCAATCTTTTCTAAAGTGTATATCTGATGTAAATTACATTATAGTGTGGATTCTTGATTTTGAAAGAGACTTTTTTGATGTATTTCAATTCAGTATTGATAGTGGAATATGAAGCAGAAATTCTTGTGCTCTCACTGTGATTCAAAGGGCCGAGTCATTCTAGATCTAAAGGTTTCAAGAGTTGAGTTATAATAGGGAGAGGTAGCCGCATTATTCTAGATGCATAAGCGATAGTCTCAAGAACTTAAGTGGATCAAATCATTCGCCATCACTCCATGTCTATTGAAAGGAGACAATTCATCTAGCCATTAGAGAAGCCATGTTGCAATATGAGGATCAAAGGAATTGAACTGCAACCACTGATGTTATGATCTAATTTCTACATGCCTATAGCTGGAACAATCACTTCACCTTTGATACAGTGTTTTAGCATTCAAGTTTCGTGATATCAAATACTCATATATTGTACTGATCATTATCAAATACAAAATTTAAGTGATGTCATCATAGCATCAAATTTAATGTCTTCAACGGTAACGTAGCTTCATCATCTTATTTTTATATGGATTATAATTGGTGGTTGCTGGTTGCACACTGATCATTTGCTGACATTTATAAAAGATATTGTTGTGTACTGTGAAAGGGAATTACTTTTATGCATTGAGTAGTAGTTGTAATCAGTTTTTAAGCTGTAAATCTGACATTGAAGAAAAAAAAATGGCTAGAATCAGTGAACTATTAGAGTTCCTCAAAACTCTCATATTGTCTGCCACTCATGATACATTAAAAACCAGTAAAGTTTCTCTCAAATAATCTCAACTACAGTAAGAAGAATTAAAGCAGAGGAGTCATTCTGAACATGTTTCTGTTCAGAACATTGAGACTGCAACCCATCAGAAGCAAGTCCATAATGTTACAGTTGATTCAGATTTAGTACCCAATAAAGCAGCAGCTATACATGCTGATACAAAAACTCAGTCTGCACTTCCCAAGCCCATCATCAGACCTTGGGAACAACTTGTCCACAATAAGCACAAAACTAGTCTTGGATATGACAAGGACTTGTCCTTTCATATTCCAGACTACTCAAAGCCCATTCAGTTTCAAAGTGCTGGATTCATTCATGATAGTTCACCTGCTCCTCATGACAGTTCACCTCCAGCTGTTCTAGATTCTGCCCCTCTTCCACAACCACAACAACAACAACAGATTGTGAAATGCCAACACTGTGACCGAGTTGGCCATCTGAAAGATCATTGTTTTGATCTTCATCCATGTAAGCACTATCATAAAACCACCCATTCTTCACACAGATGCTTTAGAAACAAACGTCCTGCAAGAACAAAGATTCATCTTGGATGGATCGCTTCTTGGCAATGGGCATCAACAACCAAGAATATATTCCAGTCACATGTCAGAAACTTTTTCTATAGTAATTGAACAGTCTTGTAGTTGAGTTTTCTCCATCATCTCACCTTGTATCTGACAGGGGGGGAAATGATGGTCATCTACAAGCTTCAAAGTCACATCAAGCGAGCCTGAGCCACAACCTGCCACACTAGTTTCAGAGTTGTAGCCAGAGACAAAGATGCCCCTGAGCATGTCTTCATTTGGTAATGCTAATTCAAAGAATCTGGGACACTTCCTCTCGCAAAAGACTTCAACTTCTTACCAGTTTTGGAAGAATTCTAGGAACAAAATTGGGGACACTTCCTCTAGCAGAAGACTCCAGCTTCTTGCCAGTTTTGGAAGAGCTCCAGGAATTGCATTAAGCATTCCAAAGTTGTTGGTCATCCTTAAACCATCACAGGTTGAGACTTCCCTTTTTAGGTTGCAGTTCTCCCTTTTATGCCGGGTGAGACCTCCCTTTCATGGTTGAAGGTTTCCCTTTTCAAAACAATAGGATCACTTCCTCTAGCAGAAGACTTCAGTTTCTTGCCAGTTTTGGAAGAGTTCCGAGAATTTCACTAAGCATTCCAGTGTTGGTGGTCATCCTTAAACCACCACCCTTTATACCAACATTTCAGAGAGCACATTCAGCCTAGTGCTGCCATGCATTTTTTGCACATTTTGTATTAACAACTCTTTCTTTGGACTCATACATAACCCTTCAGATAAGGGGGGGGGGGGGGGGAATGTTGGACACCTAATCCTCAATGGGTTAGTGTGGAAGCCGAATAGACAAAAAAGAAGTCCAAGAGACCTTGGGATGTGAAACCCAACGGTCAAACAATGTACTATAAATGTATATCAGTTGTTAATAAAATATGTATTCTTATGTTTTATCCTTCAGTTTCCTTTGTTTCCCATGTGTGTTTAACAGGGGAAGATAAACTGGTGTGTAGGTTTATGTCTGAACAAGGTTATCCTAGATGTCACTTTGATCATTGTGTTTATCTCAAAAGAAAAAATGATGTAAACTATATTATATTGCTATTGTATCTAGATGACATGATTGTTGTAGGTTCTAACATGCAAGAAATAAATGTGCTCAAAAGAAAATTGGCAAACTCATTTGCAATGAAGGATTTGGGTGTTGCAAAACAAATCCTTGGAATGAGAATAACTAGAGATAGGAAGAATTGAAAATTAGAATTGTCTCAGAGTGAGTACATAGAAAATGTGTTGAAAATATTTAATATGCAAAATGAAAAACTAGTTAGTATACCTTTGGCTAGCCATTTCAAACTAAGGCGTGTCCCAAGAATCATGAAGAAATGGCTTAAATGTCTAAAGTTCCATATGCATCAGCAGTTGGAAACTTAATGTATGCAATGGTCAGCACAAGGCCTAATATTTTACATGCAGTGGGGGTTGTAATTAGGTACATGAACAATCCAGGAAAAGAACATTGGATGGTGGTGAAGTGGATTCTCAGGTATTTAATAGGTACCACAAATAAAGCATTATGCTTTGGTGGTTTAAACATCGCTCTACAGGGATATGTTGATGCAGATATGGTGGGTGATAGAGATAACAAGAGGAGAACAATAGGTTATGTGTTGATTGTAGGTGGAACAACTATCATTTGGGTTTCAAAGCTGCAAAGTGTTGTTGCACTCTCAACAACGGAAGCTGAGTATGTTGCTGCTACAAAGGCTAGTAAAGAAATGATTTGGCTACAAAGGTTTTTGGATGAATTGGGTAAGAAGCAGGATTTGGCCAGGTTATACAGTGACAGCGAGAGTGACATACATCTTGCAAAGAAATTTGCATTTCATTCCAAGACTAAACATATACAACTCAAGTACCATTTCATACGGTCAGTGTTGGAAGATGGATAGTTGAAGATGGAAAAGATACACACTAGCCAGAATCCTGCAGATATGTTAACAAAAGTTGTAACCAGAGAGAAACTGAGTTTCTGCTCAGTTTCAATTGGTGTTCAAGTATGATGAAGAAGATGAGAAACATCCAGGTCCAAAGTGTAGTCATTGTCCAGCAAATGAAGCAATGGTGGAGTTTCTATAATCAGTATCCAAGTGAGAGATTATTGGGTGTGGAGCCTTATTATCTTCTTTATTTAGAGGTATCATCGCATTGGACCCTAGTTTGTAATGTGGCGGTGACACCACCCGTAAGATTTTCACTGCAAGGGTGGTCCAGGGGGGCGGCTGTGCAAATATATGTCGCCAGGGGGGTCCCGGGGGGGGGCGACCCCCAAAGCTAAAAATAGATGTAAAATTGCCTTGTAAAATGTTGTAATTTTATAGTCAATCTGAGCCATTCATTAGGCAGAGATCTGACGGTAGACGTTAAGTTTAATTTAGGGTTTTTTGCCCTAGAAGGCAACCCCTTGCTATATATGAGGGAATTGTATTGTGTCTATGTAGATATGTATTTTGAGTGAGAAAGAGAGAGGATATTGTGTGAGAGCGAAGAGGGAATTACAATGGATTTGTTGTAGTTTGTATCTCTTAATTTTACTAAATAATATAAAAGGAAGGATTGGTTGTTTTTCTGTCGACATAGCCCAAATTGGTTGAACCACGTATATCTGTGCCTCTCTTGTTTTATGTGTTTGTTGGAAATAATACTGAGAGGGGGGGGGGGGGGTGAATCAGTATTAGCAAATCACTAACTTTTTCATTTCTATAATTAGATTCATAGATGCTACTTCAGTTAAGGGAACTCGGTGTACATGCAACTGTGTTTAATGCAACTAGTTTATATCCAGTAAAGTTATGATTCAGTTAATCCATTATATGTTGATCTTTAATTAGTGCATCAGAACTTCATTAACCATATAAATAGTAAACAGGTGTATTAAAACATAATAGATCATCACACATAAGAAACACACATGAACACCATGATATAAGGTGGAAACCCAATGCGGGACAAAACCACCTACTGCCGTCTTCCTTTAATATAAGAAAAACATGTTTACAATCTTGTACTGGCGCAGACTCATACCAATACGCAGGCACCCACTTGTAGAAGGCTACAACCTTATCTCATTCTCCAGCTACTACAGGAAGGGAGCTCCAACCCCCTAGCTCTTGTACTAGCCGATATGTTTACCAATACGTAGGCACCGACCTACAGAATGCTACGACCTTCTCTCTTCTCTAGGGACCACGTTTCATAAATTTTCATACTGGATACTCTTGAAGCACCACAACATAATCTGAAGGCCACGTTTCATCCAATTTTCGTACTGGACCCATCAACAACATTGAAGCACAAAATTAATCACCACTACAATACACCCATTAACTACACTTGCATGATCAATCTCTGAATCACCCAACACTGAAACATTGAAACCCTGTCAACAAAACACAGTCACTAGAACACAGAGCAGACCACAGAATTCTGCAACGACAACCAAATCCAACTGCAACTTCAAATATCATACTTCATACTGTATATGCTACTCTGATGAGTCGAACCAATGTGTATACGCGCTTTTACCAAAGTGAACCCACATATAGATTTGCAAATATTTACTCATAACTTTGCAACTATTCCAGACATCAGTCATACCCAGATCATAATATTTATACAATAAAACATGTGTCAATAATTCATATATAGTCTATCCATGATCAAACCACATAATGATAATAAATTCCAAGCCTTATGATCCCGATCCATCATCCATCATCAACCGCATAGGTGCATCCTTGGTTAAGATCAAGCAAAGCATCACAAACCCATAACCAGCATACTAGATCTCACACTTCATCATATATTAATCTCTTGCACACTTGCCCTTTGGCCTAATGATCTTCTTCTCCTTATGTAGGTTTAGGCCTCTCTCAATACCATTGTCGAAAAACCACGTAGGGCCAATACATTGGACCCAATACCTGGGGTCAATACCACAGACCAAATACCATGGACCAATACCAGAATACCATGGTCCAAATACCATAGACCAAAACTTAGTTTTCCTACATGTACAGGCCTTTCCTTCTATGCAAGTGCATGTGTACTTTATATGCACCTTTGTATATAGTGAACTTGCGTGTATATGTGACTTGGTATATATTGAACCTGTGTATACCTTTCTTTCTTCATTCTTGTTGTTTACCTACTAACTGTGATCTTTCATTTGAGAGAGTTTCCATCAAGGACAACACTTGTGTCATACCTGTATCATAATTCCAACAATCTCCCCCTTTGGACTTGATGGAAACAACCACACCAAGTCACTCTCCCCCTTTGAAATCAACGACAAAGGGTAGACCAAGATATTCTCTCCCTTGATATACATTATGTTGTCCATACTCCCCCTGAGTACATCCTGAAATCTCTGATTGAGCTCCCCCTTTGTACATGCTAAGATGTATCAATCCGTTCATGCTCCCCCTGAGCACATGCCGAGTCTGCAAAAATATTTTTCAGAAAAATAACATGACCCTACAAATCAACTAAGTGAGTATGTCCTTCATATCACCAATGACTCATACATACATCAATCCCCCAACCAAGTGGGGATACACCATTTTGACTCATCCACCCAACCAAGTGGGGATATACCAAATGTTTATACATGACTGAAATAGACATTATTACATCATCCTTCCCATGCAAAGTGGGGTTACAAATTAGGTATTTTCATGTCCTTTACATCAAATGATATACATGACTTTTATAACACTGACCAACAATCTAAACAAGACCATGATAGTCATCAGAAACTATCGTACACCATATGTGATCTTCACCATAAGCATCTGTCACTAGCATCCAGACCTATAACCTACAATACCATTCTCTTGGCCAGCCAACAATAAGTAGCAAGATGTATCATTTAGCCACATAAACATCATCACCAAAGACTTCTAGCCATAATGCCAACAATGCATTATTCGAAGCATATGCTCCCCCTGAACCTGTTCCGTCTGTTCGCTATCAGGTCTAATCATGCATATATTAGCAAGAAGTATCAAGGCAGCATCATCATCAAGTTAGGATCAAGATCACTTCTAAACAACATCTTATGGGTACCAACACATTTCCACATATCATCAGCAGATTGTAACCATTATCAAACAGAGCAAATAATTGACTGAATCATATCAGACCCCTTTTTATTGAGTCTTTCCCACTACTTTTCCTCAAACCAACATATACACGATTGTGCAGCTTCGAACTCGTGTATACACGAGATTTGTATTTATGAAACTTGCGTATGAGATTTAGAACACTGAGGTTCCAAACTTTTAGCTCCCTCTGACTCTGTCATGTCTATATATTCTGTTATGCCACATCTTTTTGATTGTACTTCCTTATTCTTCCATATCTTCAACTATGATGATGTTTTCTCTTTTTGGTATGGTGCCCAAAATCTTCTCCTACATTCCTTTGCTATATGTCCAAACTTGTCACAAGCATAACATCTTACATGTTTCATATTCCTTCTATAGCAATCAATGGCTTTGTGACCAAACATATTGCACGCAAAACAATATCCCTTAAAGTACCTAGAACCTGATGGTCTTTCTGTGTGATGGTCTTGCATCATTCTACTTCTTCATCTCGCTGCAAAATGTCCAAGATTATGACATACATAACACTCAACATTATTCATCTGAGAAAATAACTGACTATCACTTCCATAGTTTGGAGTAAAAGATTTTCTTTGACGGATTTCTTTCCTTGGTTGCTGATGTGGTTGACCTCTTATCTCCTTGTTGAGCATTTCAAGTTTTACATTAGATTTCCTTGCCTCACCAAGAGAGCTAGATTTACCTTCAATAGATTCATGAAATCCAAGACCAGTTTTGATTGGAGGGGATCTTTGACTACTAAGAATATCATCCAAAATCTTAGTACTATCTTGAAATCGTAACAATTTATCCTTTTCTTCTAATTTACCTTTCAAGATATTTACCTCAACCTGATGTTGTTCTTCCTTTTCTAGATATTGCTTCTTCAAGATTTCTTCAGACTTTCTTCCTTCTTCCACTTGTTGCCTTAGTTTGAGAATCTCATTTTCTTGTTCTTCATTTTGATCCTAAAGCATTTGACGTACTCTGAAGGCACACTCCAGCTGAGCTTTTAATCTGGTAACTTCTTCTTTGAGGGCATTGTCCCTTTTGTTAAATAGATCTTGTTGATCCGTGATTTTATCTGATGCTTCATTTGCTTATTCATCTTCAATCTGAATTGATTCAGAATTTGAATACTTGCTTTCATCTAACGGTAGGATGTCATTGTTCCTTTAAGCTGTCTTCTTCTTCTGACGAGGTTTCTTTCCCATTGTTCTACGGATATCCTTTAAGCAATCAAGCTTCTACCAAAGGACCTGCTCTGATACCAATTGTTGGAAATAATATTGAGAGGGGGGTGGTGAATCAGTATTAGAAAATCATTAACTTTTTCATTTCCATAATCAGATTCATATATGCTACTTCAGTTAAGGGAACCCGCGTGTACACACAACTGTGTTTAATGCAAATATCGTATATCCAATAAACTTATGATTCAGTTAATCCATATAAACAATAAACATGTGCAGTAAAATAGAACAGATCATCACACATAAGAAACACACATGAACACCATGATATAAGGTGGAAACCCAAGGCGGGACAAAAACCACCAACTGTCGTCTTCCTTTAATATAAGAAAAATCTGTTAACAATCTTGTATTGGCGCAGACTCATGCCATTATGTAGGCACCCACCTGTAGAAGGCTGCAACCTTCTCTCGTTTTCCAGCTACTATTGGAAGGGAGCACCAACCCCTTGGTTGTTTTACTGGCCGATATGTTTACCAGTACATAGGTGCCGGCCTACAGAAGGCTACGACCTTCTCTCTTCTACAGGGATCACATTTCATAAATTTTCATACTCGATACTCCTGAAACACCACACCATAATCTAAAGGCCATGTTTCATCCAATTTTCATACTGGACCCATGAACAGCATTGAAGCACAAAATTAATCACCACTACAATACACCCATGGACTACACCTGCATAATCAATCTTTGAATCACCCAACACTTAAACACTGAAACCCTGTCAACAAAACACAGTCACCAGAACACAGAGCAAACCACAGAATTCTGCAACAACAACCAGGTCCAACTACAACTTCAAATATCATACTTCATACTATATACACTACTCTGATGAGATGAACCAACGTGTATACGCACTTTTACCAAAGTGAACCCACGTACATATCTGCAAATATTTACCCATAACTTTGCATCGATTCCAGACATCAGCCATACCCAGATCATAACATTTATACAATAAAACATGCGTCAATATTTTAGATCTAGTCTATCTATGATCAAACCACATAATGATAATACATTCCAAGCCTTATGATCCCGATCCATCATCCATCATCAACCACATAGGTGCATCCTTGGTTCAGATCAAGCAAAGCATCACAAACCCATAACCAACATACTAGATCTCACACTTCATCAGATATTAATCACTTGCACACTTGCCCTTTGGCCTAATGATCTTCTTCTCCTTATATAGGTTTAGGCCTCTCTCAAAACCGTGGTCCAAAACCACGTAGGACCAATACCATGGACACAATACCTGGGGTCAATACCTTGGACCAAATACCAAAATACCATGGTCCAAATACCATGGACCAAAACATAGTTTTCCGACATGTACGTGCCTTTCCTTCTGTGAAAGTGCATGTGTACATTATACGCGCCTTTGTATATAGTGAACCTCCGTGTATACACGACTTGGTATATAGTGAACCTACATATACCTTTCTTTCTTCATTCTTTTTGTTTACCTACTATACTATGATCTTTCATCTGAGAGAGTTGCCATCAAGGACAACACTTGTGTCATACCTGTATCATAATGCCAACAGTGTTTTCTGTGTTTATGTTTCTACAATATATTTTATGTGTTTCTTTGCTCTGTAATATATAATTTTCTAACATTCGACCATCATAAAGTTGCGAAAATGACTACCATGGGTTGTGACAATAGCTTGTGGGACACCGAACCGAGCAATCTCATGATTGAAAATGAAAATAGTTGCAGTTTCATCGTCGTCTCTTTATGTAGGCATCACCTCGGCCCATTTTGTAAAGTAGTCGACTGCAAGGATGATATATCCACCCCCCAGCCGAGTGAGGGTTACAAGTGACAAAGTCGATGCCCCATTTAGCAAAAGGATTGACAACTACGATTGGGTGAAGAGAAGCGGGAGGTGTTCGCATTTTGCGATCATAAATTTGGCAATTATGGCATTTTCGAACTGTAGTGATGCAGCCTTTAAACATTGAAAGCCAAAAATAACCAGCACATAATATCTTTTGGGCAGTAGCATACCCAGACATGTGATCAACGCTTGCTCTAGAGTGGCAGTCATTCAATTTTTTTTTGGCTTCTTCAAGATTTAAACAACGTCAGAATATAGAATCAACACGAGGACAATTAAGAGTGTCACCAATAATGTTTTATTGTTGGGACTGGTATCAGATTCATAGATGATCAATTTTGGATAACTCAGGCCTAAACGTTTGTGTTTGGAGATATATCATGATGTCTCCATACCACAAATCACACACTAATAAGAAATAGAGGTTTGTGAGAAAAATAATCTTCTGCTACAATTTGTATATCATTGTGGGTGAAGTCACATAATAATTCAGCGAAAACCAAGGATTTCTTTGATTTGGATTTTTCAAATTCCAGATAAAAATCTTGTAAAATGACTATCCACTTCGAGTATTTTCCCCCTAGAAGTTTCTTCGTGAGATTATACATCATAGGGTTGCAATCTAAAATGACAATCATTTTTCAGAGAAGTATATAGTGACAGAAACATTGAACAACTTGCACAACTGCCAATGCGAGCTTCTCCACATGTGCGTATTTAATCTCATCTTTAGTGAGACTCATACTCAGATAGTAAATCACATGTTCGCTGTCAGAATCATCCTCCTGGACTAGCACCATGCCAATGGTGGCATCGGATGCAACTAAGTACAAAAAATAGTCTCGATGATATTCAGGTGGATGTAGTAAAGGCACATTAGTCAGTGCATGCTTTAACACATCAAAAGCTTAATTAGTAAGATCATCCCAAAAAAATGGAATACCTTTTTTCAAAAGTCGAGTAAAACCCTGTGTTAGTTCAGCATAATTGTGGATGAATCTATGTAAAAAGTTTGCTTTCCCTTGCAAACCTTGGAGTTGAGTCAAGCTAGAAGGAGGAGGAAAATTCAAAATTACCTCTACCTTGAGAGGATCGACACGAATGCCTTCCTTTGAAATGATGAAACCTAGAAGGCGACTGGATTTCACTCAAAAAACACATTTGTGCGGATTTAAGTGAATATTATAATGCCTACACCTAATGAAAATTTCTTTTAAGTGCATTGGGTGACCTTGCCATTTCATGGAATGAGCCGGGAGGTAATATAAATAAGGCTACACAATATGATTGATATCATGGAATGCGTAATACATTTCTCATTGAAAAGGGCTAACATTTTTTTAGGCCAAATGGGAGTTTGCGATAAGCAAAAGTCCCCCATGGGCATATAAATGCGGTTTTATATTGAGGCAGGGAGTATGTTTATCTGATTGTAGCTAGAAAAACCATCCATAAAGGAAAAAATTCATTTCCGGCACAGTCGTCGACAGAGTTGGATAATTGTCCTTGGGATAAGCTTTATTTATATCGATAATCAACACACACTCGAATGGTTCCTTGCTTTTTATTAACGAGCACAATATTTGATACCTAATCGGTTAAAGGAACAGGTTAAATGAATCCTGCTTTCAACAATTTCTCAACATCAATTTTGATAGCATCGAATTTTCTCGGATGTATAGAACATAATCATTGTATAACTAGCTTAGCATCCAGATAGGTTTTTATTTCATGTACAACAATGCTAGGGTCGATTCTTGGCATCTCTTCATAGGACCAGGAAAAAATGTCACGAAATTCCTGAAATAGGGCTTTGTAAGTTGAAATATTTTCTGACGAAGAAGAGGCTCCTATATGAATATTTTCAATTATTCTAGGTTTTACTGAGATATCTATAGGTACTGTTGCCGATATGTTCCCTACATTCTGTTCAGAACTAGAAGAAAGGGTAGATATTGGATTTTTGGGATTGCTAAGGGTCTTATATGAAAATAATAATGAAAAATTATTCTCAATTCTATCAAAAGATGGCAAGAAAGTTGTACGATGATGAGTATCATCCCATGGAATTTCATCCATGGTCATAACTTCCATAATCTCTTCATCAGTTAAAAAATATTTGTTAAAAGGATTAGGCATAGATATTAGTTCCAAGTGTGACAAATGAGAATATTTATCAATGATCATACTCATTAGATCATCATAAAATGTTGATGCATTTGAAAAATATTGAATGGCCTCATAGGCTAATTCGAAAGGACTAAGAGGCATTTCATCACCATGTAAGACCATCTGATTCTAATGGTACTTTCCATGGATCTCCCATTTCGAAAGCACTTGATGTAAACATGTTGATATGTGCTTCATTCTGGAGAAGAATGGGTGGAGGGAATGTGAAAGTTCCCATCAAAGATGAGCCTTTAAGCAGGCCAACACCAAATTCTTCATATGGAGTGGTCAATTTTCCAACAAATGGGATACTACCGGTCGAATTAGGGTCAAAAGTATGGCAGGATAATTGATATACTTTCATAATTCTTCCTTTGTGAAGAAACATAATCATCCTAAAATATGACGAGACTACTGCCGCCGTGGCGTAAGTCCAACTCTGGCCAAGAAACAGGTTGTAATCAAGTTGAGCATCAACAATCTCAACATCTATTGCAACTGTTTTTCCTTCTAACTCGATTGGAAAATCACTTAAAAGTTGATACGAATGAAAAACTCTTCCATCGAAGGCTTTCAAAGTCATGGGAGATTGATTGATTGTTGGAGAACCTAAAGCTTTCCAATAAGCAATGGACATAATTCATGTCGACGCACCTTCATCAATCACTGTTCGAAAAACTTGTCAATTTTTGACGTGAACTGGTATCTAAAAATCCAGTTGGTGTGGGAGACATAGGACATGATTCTTGAGATAAAAAATAATCGAACGAGAGTCTTGAGGATCTATAGCTCCTGTTGCTGATAATAATAATTTCCTTTGTGTTGGACAAGTTTGCAGCACTTCAAGGGCAGACATGGCCGAAGGTGACATAGCTAGATCTTCGATGATGTTATAATTTTGGGCAACCCTTGCATGAGGATTAAAGGCTAACTTACGAAGCATACCATTAGGAGGCGGATGAATTACCATATGAGGATTTGGTTTTTCAATGTGTAATGGTTCAAAATAAGGAGGAGTAGATGTGGAAGTTTGACCAGGTGAACTCCATTTTCAACAGGAATCTTTGATGCGTAATATTTGGATCTCGTTGCTACCATAACTCTGGATGACATCATGATGGTATCTGCTGATGGGGATGAGGAGGATTGGTTGTGAGAGACCATTTTACTGTCTTGAGGAAAAGGATCCATCAAAATAGTGGGTGTGGGTGAACTTTTTACAAACTTGGAAACTTCGGTCCGATCAGGGCACTCCTTAGTATAATGATCTTCCTCACAAATAAATCAGGGGCACTGAGGTTTCCTGTTTTCGTCAAATGGTTCGTTCTCGGCTGATTTCTCGTTAGAGTGGTTATGTTTTTTAGTTTTTCCTTTTCCCTTTTTCTTATTTTCGGATGATTTACCTTTTCCAGTAGATGAATCTATGGCGTTGATTGGAAGTAATTCTAGGAGAAGGATCTTCGTGAGGTGAATCAGATAGAGTTGAAATTTGAACATTTTCAGAATTTTTATTTTTGTTCTTAGTCTTCTGGCTCACAGAACCATTGATGCCATCTGCGGCATGTGATCTTGGAAGAGGTGAATTATTTGGAGTAGATCGGCTTAAATCTGGGACCTTTTCATACAAAGTACCAGACTGAGTATAAACAAGATCAAGATATTGAGCGTGAGCAATCACCTGCTTTGTATTTACAACACCCCCTTTGGCCACATCTTCAATTAGTATTGGTAAAAGTGATTTTATAAACCATTGGGCCAGAATATGGTCTGGAATATTAACTTTGACTAGGTGACATCTTCATCTCCATTCGTGAATGTGATCTGAGATATGGGTAGATGTTGACTACTTTAAAGAAGTCAAAAGTTCAGTTCCATTGGCATAATGAACAGGTAACTGAAAATGGGTCAAAAAGACTGTATAAAGAGCATTGAGCATGTTGAAAGAAGCAAATGGTAATTCCACATACCATTTGGCTGCAGAACCGATTAGGGTTAGTTGAAAAAGTCTTAATCTAATAAAATCACCATTTAACAAGTTGGACACGCACCAAAGATGGTAGTTCATGACATGGTCAGACAGATCTTCACCCGATTTACCTTCAAACTTAGGAATGTCATTGGGAAACTTAGTAGGAATGACTGCCAATAGGGTAAATAATGAAGTGGATCATTAGTTAACTGAGAGAGGTCAGGCAAATCCAAAGTTGCAATGAAAGGTAAATGGAAATTTGGGTCTTGCGATGGATATTGATAACCTTGAGGGGCCATACTAGGAGGAGGATATCTAGGATATCCTGGGATAACCTGAGAAGTTTGGATATGCATACCTCTTGGTTATCCAAGATGAGCCATACAGTATTGCAGTTGAATAGGTTGTCAAAACATATGAACTGGGTATGGTTGTCTCTGGAAGGCGAGATTCTGACCCATTTGACCTTGAACAAACTATCCTTGAAAGGGTTGGCTTTGCAAGGGTTCACCTTGGAGAAATTGAGTTTGAAAAGGTGTAGCTTGAACAAACTGAATCTGGGGTATACCTTGGAAAGATAGCCCTTGAAAAGGTACTTTCATATATGGAACACTAGGTTGAACAACATGTATTTGAGGTGTTGATGGAATTGTAGGAATGGATTGAACATTGGACGCCTGAGGTAAAGACTAAACAAGAGGTTGCATAGTAACCTATGACATAAGCGGGAAATTTATTTGCGATACTCCTGGAATTGGCGTTCTAGGTGAACTTGAACCTGGGTTCTGAACATACGTTTCCATAGCAGACTACCCTATAGTTTGATGGGTATTTTGGGTGGACTGCTGAAGTGATTGCTGGGCAGGTGAAGATGAAGTAGCATAGATGGTTGGTTGAATTTGAGAAGACATAAATTCAAAAGGAATTTGCTACATAGGTTGTTCAAGAGGTTGGCCAGGTTGATACAAAGGCACTTGAGAAGAAACATGAATTGACTATTGAGAAGGGTTCCAGATTGTATTAAATCCAGGGTAATGCATTCCATAAGCGGATTGAGGCATAACAGGCTAAAAAAAACTGGTTTGAAGCATTTAAGCATAGTTAAGGTAGTTTCTGATAGGGGGTTCCCCCCAGCTGCAGGGTAAGGACCACCAAAAGGCTGTCCTCCAGGTGGAGGATACAATGGTTTCCTCCTAGGCGAATAATAACCACCTGTTAGGTTAGCTTGTGGATTACCAACATTACTAGAAATCATATTAATGGCTTGTTTAGATGCCAAACCTTCATTGGTAGGGTTAATTACACCAGTTGACATGTTTGAAGATGGGTTCGAGGAAGAAGCTCCTGAATAAGTTCCTGCGAGAGAGTGATATCCAAGTGGTAAAAAACCACCATACAATATGGACTCTAGAGAAGTGGAATACATGGATGTATCTGTCATGACATTTCTAGGAATCATTGTGGACCAGTCAAAACCTAGTATAGTAGAATAAGGAGTCGTGTAACGTGGAATCCCTTGCCCTAAAAAGTTCAAGGGTGTAAAATACCAACGGTCAGGGGGAAGAGATCGAAATAAAAGTTTTGAGATATCCACAGGTTTACTAGTGGAAACTAGAGGTTCTTCCTCTTCGTTTCAAACAAGTTCTTCAATGGAAATAAGACCAGGAGGAATGATAAGTTTCACATGTGGGAAAGTGGAGGATCCAGAATATGTGTTATAGCAGGTGTATGAATTTCAGGCTCAGAAATATCAGACTCAGGTTTGTTAATATTTGGTTCGTAAATGGGATTTCTATCAGAAGATTCTCTGGTATCTGATTCAATTTGAACGATTTAGTAATTTGTAAATCATTTGCTGATGAGTGTGATGTTAAATTCTGAGTTTGATCAAATTCAATTTCTATTACTTCAATGCCTGAAAGAGTAGATGTTATAGGTTGATTAACTTCAGTTCCTTTTACATTAGAATCTATAATAGTATAAGTTTTAGTTTTTGCTGTAGTTCCAGTTTCAGATGATTTAGATTTTTCTTCTTTAATATTCTCTAACTGACTTGGTGTATACTCAGGGGGATCCTCGAGTATCCTACGTGATTTTCTTGGTAGTTCTGGCACAATGATTTTTTTATTTTTTATTTTAAATTATTAATCACACAATATCTAAATTACAACAAAAGTCTCTAAAAATTAAAAACAAAAACAACACAAAATGTAACATGCGCTAAAAAATCTAGGAGTTTAAACCACACAAACTTACTCTTCACAGAGATCAATATATACTAGTTGGTGATGAAATCCAACATCTAAGAGATCAAGGTGAAAAGTTTTATAGAAAATGAGTTTTTGGAAAAGTTACCCTGACAACCTGCTTAATGAAATGTTCTGGTGCAAGTAACTCTGCTATAAACCATCCCGAACAAAAATTACCCTCTAGAGAGTCCAAGTGAGTCTAGCCAATGTTTGTTCCAGGTAAAATAGGACCTTTCCTCTTCCGTCACCTTAGGTAGAGCCCTAGAATTATGGTCACTATGTTCACCAAATACAACAATTTTACCTGGGGGGACAGTCATAGATCAGACGTACATGTAAGGGCAGAGTAACAAGCTCAATCCCCTTGAAGGCTCCTCCACATGATCAATTGGAGGTTTACTTTCAAGTGACCACAAGTACCTTACAGAACCATCGTAATACATGTAAATCAATCTATCTAAGCCAATGAAGTGGGTCAGATCACTTCACCAATGTTGACATGATCTCGTGCTTAACTCATGTATAAGAAGAGCTTCCCCAGAGAAAAACGGAAATACTTGGATTTTCTCTGCCTAACTCAAGATTCCAATGTCTGTTTGTAGATTTGGAAATTTTACTTCCTTCCCTATTCCAAAGCCCTACACTTAAGATAATGTAGGTGAAAAGAGCCCTAAAAAATATAAAATTTCTAAGTGAATTTTAATTATCTATGTATTATTAAGTTCTTCTTTTACTCAATGGGTAATGGAGGTGAAACTTATGATGTTTTGACAACTTGAAGTCTTAATGCACTCTAAAAAGAAAAAGAAACTTTCAATTTTCGATGAAATTCTATTTAGAAGAAAGAAAGAGTTTTCTTCAATTTTTGAGAAATAAAATGCAACAACTCACAGCATTTCAACTTCCTAAAAACAACCAATTTCACTATTTTATAATGAAATATGCAGCCAACAAACTAATTTCCATATTCCCCTAATTATCAAAATAAACTAAAAACTCTTTTCTTCTAATCGCTTGAAACTTTCAAGCACACAAAAATCAATCAAGAAGATGGAGAAAAACATTTTCTCCTATGAATACTTTGATTTGATGATAATGACTGTGCAATCACGAAAATTTTCCCAAGATGAAAGCAACAACTTTTTATCAAGGAAAAATAACCACGATTCTTTCACAAAAGCAAAGGGTCTTCAGAAACCCTAACTTGTAATTCAAAGTAATTTTGACTACAAATAAACAATTTTTAAAGCTTAACCAGTGTATTTCATCAAACAAAATAAGAATATCAATAACAAAAAGACATTCAAACTTGTTTTGATCAATCAACAAATCAACTAGTTAAAACCCTAGGATATTCTTCCAAAAAGACCTAATCTTCATAAAATCATCAACAAAGCAACCAATTGAGTTTAGAAAAGACAACGCAAAGTCCAAAAAAATAAATTTACACTTTCAAAAAGACAAATTCAGGTATGGGTTGAAGCTATAATGAAATTTTCAAAAAATTTCAAGGCCTGCATGGGTCTCCAGTAGGAAATATTGCGCATGCACTCAGTTGCTACAGAAGAAAGGGCGAAAATATGTGCTCTATGTACAAACAAAAACAACACAGGGAAGAAACTTAAAAGAAAAAATAAAAAACTTGAAAATCAAATAATCAGATATAAAAGGCCATTAATTTATGAAGACTGAGGGCTAGACAAATCAGAAAAAATTAGAAAGCAAGGCTAAGGGAAAAGATGATAACAGAGACGTTCCCCAGTATGGTCGCTAGTTTGTTACACCAGACAATCCCTAAAGCGATCTCCCTAGATCCTAAATGGAAAATACAAACAATAATGACAAATGAATTGACTCTTTCCCTAAGTTGAACTTAATTGAATTACAAGTAGTCTAACTGATAGGTATACCTCTTACCGATTTCATGAAATACCTGATGAAGATCCCTATTTGTGACTTGATGCAACACTTCATTGCTTAGTAGAAACTACAAACATAAACCATAAAAATGATCAAAATCACATGTGATATAGTAATTCAAACAACTTAGCCTAATGATGAAGGAAATTGGGGATTGAACTTGCCTTAATGAACATAATAACCAATTGCAAACTATTCATCATTCATAAAATACAAAAATCATTGAGGAAGTGCTCTTTTTTATTAATCATAAGATAAGAGGAGCCTTCCAACCTTCGAATTGATGCCGTGAGGTCCCTCCCAAATTCCCTCAATCTCCTCCTTAGATAACAAGCTCTCCAATCTAAAACTAGCAGCATAAGTTTGTATTCTCTAAATTCTGACCTCCTTAATCCCTCAATCCTCTAGTCCTTTTATAGATCAAAGAGGGGGAAGTTTGATCCCTAAGAAAAGGATGAATCTCCTTTAGTGAAGCATTAGGTTACCATGAGAAAAGGGATGGAGATGCATCTTATAAGGGTTATAGTTCGAATAGTCATCGCCTGGAATCTTTCAGTTGGGAAATATTCGAACTAGGTTTCTAGAATGTAATTTTTATTTTTAATTTCTAGAATTCACCTGTGTGGGTTTATAGTTACAGATATATTGCATCTATGTGCTATTGTTAGAGTAAATTTCAGTGCATATGTGGGAAACACTAGAGAAATCGATGCAGGGGGAACTTAACAAGGTGTGAGAGCTATTTGAGCCAAATTTCTCATGGACTTTTACATATTTTGAGTTGGAATTCTAAGGGAAATAGTTTCAACATGTTCACGGATGGCAATAATATCCATAAACTAATCAAGATTGACGTGTAACAGAAGCTTCCCCTGATACATTCAACAATATTGAATCTTAGACACACAATCGTATTGTGCTCTTTTCCTTCCAATCCAACTTCGCTCAGTCTTCAGCTGACATTATTGTTGGTTTAGTACCTAGATCTATTGTGATCCACTCATCTTTATCCACCAGCAGATCCTCCATCTTAAGTTTCCACAACCCAAAACTATGACCATTAAATTTCTCTATCTTTATCTTTCCACTGCTTGCCATCTTCTTCCACCACAAGAATCGATCTTGTATATCTCCCATTGAACAGGGTTTACCACAGGCCCGAGCAAAAAACCCCTCAGTAGCAAAGGCATCCCCTTGAAGCCAAAACAACTATGATACCAAATGTAGGTTTTAACCCTGTACAAAAATTACCTACATAGGAATTCTAAAAACAAAAAATAAATAATGTCGATAGCATAAAACATAAAATAGATATACATAAAGATTTTCCCCTAGATCCCAAAACCTGACTACTAGATTGATTTTTCATTATGTTCCTTTCCATTTTACAATACATATATATACATGTCGAAGCATCCATAAACCCCAATCCATTAACCCTGGATTAGAAGATAACCATAGTTCCCGACAAAAAATCATCATGCCCAAAACTATGTGTGAAATCTATGGAAAAAACCATAGGTAGGTTCGCCCACCTAATATAGGGTCCAACATTTTTTTCCTGGGGCGTTGCCTTGCACCCCGTATAGGGGGGCTACCACCACCCTGCATACCCCCCTGACAAGGGGGGCAACCGCCCCCCTGTGACCCCCCGGCAGTGACCCAGGCAATGTACAGGGTGGGTTACTGCCCCCCCTGTGACCCTCTTGCGTGTGGGCATAGTCGTGGAAAGAATATAACACAACCCAACAGATATTAGGTCTGGTATTAACCAGATACATCAAGGGTTTGATCAAATGTCAATACGTAGAGGGATACAACAAATCTAAGTCAAGGCCTCTAAACTTCTTCAAATTGGTCATCATGGGAGTGGTCATGGAATCGTATTCCATCATCTAAAATCCCTAAAGGATCATAATAATATACTTCCGTTAACCAAGGAATATCTCACCCAAATTCCCCCACACTTCTTTAACAACCTTATAAAAAGTAAAGATTTGGATCAACATCCCTCTTGGTGAAACCAAGAGTCATCAGGTATCCATTAATCTGAGAATACCAAGCCCGAGATGCTTGCTTGATTTTGTACAAAGCCTTCTTTAGTCTCCAAACATGAGACTGGTCATGTACCTAAAAGCCCTAAGGTTGATCTATGCACACTTCTTCCTCAATCACTCCATTGAGGAAATAAATTTCACATCCATCGGATGTAATTTCCAACCCATAATTGAAGTAATAGAAATAATAGTTCTAATAGAAATGTATTTGGTGACTAGAGAAAATGTCTCCTCATTGTCCACTCCCCTTTTTTGGAGGAACATCTTGCCACAATTATCACTTTGTACTTATCTATTCTACCATCTACGACATGGTTGATCTTGTTGAAAATGGCAACAAGAAATGAAAAAAATAGAAGTGCTAAAAATAGCATTGCTATAAATAGAAGTTTGGGTACCAGTGCTGGATTGAGCAACAGGGAATGAAAAATGGAAGTGCTAAAAATAGCATTGATATTTTTAGCAATTCCGGATGGATTCAAATTTTAGTCAATCCCTGGACTAAAATAGGAAGTAAAATTCGAATTTGAACTTAACAGCTATTTGAAAATAAATTAATTAATTCACCATGAGTTAATTAGTTGTGAAAAATCAAACATGAAGTCTATGTGAGGATATGCAACAATTTATCCATTAATTGAGGAATTTATCCATCAGTTAAAGAGATAAGGATGAGTTCTAATTTGAGTTGTAATTAGTTGGCTCAGTTAATTGATTCAAGTCCAGTTAGATTGATTTAAACAGTTTGTTTAAGTTAATGTGAGTTCAGTTAGTTAATGCATACTTGCATATAACTACTACACTTCAAATAACTGAATATTCTCTCATGAATAACTCATGCATGTTAGTTCAAACAAAGACCCAGTTGAGATTAGAGGAGGGACAATGTATTATCATTTGGATGGATTTTTTATATAAAGGAAGCTCATCCATGGAGAAGGATTTATCTCCTTCAGGACTGGATAGTTGGATCAGAGGTTAGTGAGTGTGTGAAGAGGCCAATTCACACAAGTGGCTACACTGGACCCCAATCAGAATTGCACAAAGAAATAGGAGGCTTGGATGGTAGACCAGAAGTTAGATAGAGGCCTTTGACTGTCTATGAGTAGCAGAGGGATCACAGAGAGAGCAGGATAGCTTGTGAGCTGATTCTTTTTGTAATCCAGACTATATTCCCACTTGTATGATAATACAGAGTTGTGGTTTTAGGTTGAGGCTTTCCCCTAGTTATTTCTTGTTTGTTATGTGTGATTGATTTATCCTTATTAGTTCTATGTGTTCTATTGATCTTGTTCATATTCGATTAAGCTTATGCAAAGTTTGTTGTAGGAGTAGATCTTGTATTTTTCTTTAGTATATTGCATTATCAGGTGATCTACAGTGGGAATTTCTACATGGTATCGGAGCAAAGGTGATGAAGGAAGAACAATATACAATAAGGAGAAGTTTGAAGTTTGTGATTCCTGAATATAGAAATCGAGTTCTTATCACATCTCTATTTCACCTATGGCGTTCACTAGTTTAAGACTTGAATATGCCCTTGATGGTAGTTTGAATTATATAGCCTGGAAGGATCGCATGGAAGCAATACTAGAGGATAACAGTCTAAAGGACTTTGTTGATCAAGAAGTCCCGAAGATGACTGGTGCTGCTGAATTGGCTGAATGGAAGACATGTATGGCTAGAGCAAGGAGAATCCTTCTAGAGGGAGTTCGAGATCACATAGTCTCGAGTCTCCATGGGAAGGAGACACCGTTTTCAATGTGGAAAACATTGAAAGATCTATGTCAGAATGGCAATGATCAGAGGAAGTTGGCATTGAAAGATAAGCTTCAGAAGATCAAGTGTGAAAAGGGTGACACGATCTCTACGTATCTGAACAAGCTCACCACATGCAAGGATGAGCTTGGAAGTGTAGGGATCACAACAACTGATGATGACATGGTGAGTCTTGCACTCCTCGGTCTTCCTAAGAGTTGGCATAGCTACTAGGAATCGGTTAATGGAAGAAAGAAACTGCCAGATTGGGAACAACTTTGGTCAGATTTGATGCAGGAGGAGATAAGAAGAAGCACCAGAGATGGTTCTTCATCCATGGAGGATGAAGAAAACTATGCCTTAGCAAGTAAGGTGAAGAAGGGGAAGGAGAAGGTTTCTCATTCTAAATCCAGTTCTTCCCATGGTGGGAAGAAGTTTGACAAATCGAAAGTGCAATGCTTTCGTTGTCATGAGGTGGGCTATTTTGCTACAAATTGTCCACTGAGGAAATCTAAGAAGGGATCTGTGGAAGGATCAGAAGGTGAGGCATTGGCCTCACAGTTCGAGTTGGATTTCACATTGTTCGCATGCATGGTTTCATCCATGGTGGGAAGTGGTTAGTTTCTTGACAGTGGAGCTTCTTTCCACACGACCGGTGACAAGAGTTTTTGTTCAGTACTTTGGAGGAGAAAGATCTCTAGATACTCATAACGATGGTAATGATGAAAAGTATAGTGTCTCGGGTGTAGGCACGATTATTTTTCAAAGGGAGCATGGAGTTCGCATTACCTTGAACGATGTCAAGTATGTACTAGGACGAAAGAGAAATTTGGTGTTGATCGTGATGCTAGAAAACGGAGGCTATGATGTAGTCTTCAATAAGGGGGAGGTTTTCCTTAGACACATCATCACTAGACAGGTGAAGCAGATCGGTTCATGGGTCAAGAACCTATATGCTCTTGAGGTTAAAGATGCATGCAAAGCCTTGAGGAGAAAGGCAACTGATGGAGACTTGGTGATTGAGAGGGAGAGTACATTACCTCTCAACATGCAGTGCCAGAAGAAGTCTTAGACAATTATGGAGGAGCCACGATTGGTGAAGCAGCTTCAGGTGGTTGTGGAGAAGCCACAACTGGGGAAGCTGAGAGGAGACATAATGGAGGCATCCACTCATGTAGAGACCTCCAGTAGGGGGAAATTTTGAGCTAGGTGGGTATAGGGATCACATGCATCCATACCTCCAGGTAGGAGGTGGGGCGATGTGGAGTGATCGTCCCAAGAAGGCTAGAATAGGGGCAGGATCCTTGAGGTACCCAACCTCTTTGATTCGACTTTTCTATAGGAGCCTCGATGAAGAGTAGCAATATTGGTTGTTGGGTAGAGACAAATGCGGATGGAGTGGTAGAGAGAGTAGGGGTCCCAAGACAATGTAGAGCTAGCAGGATGCAACAATGCGAGAGGCATAGGAGTGTTGCACAAGTGCAAGATGGCACAGAGAGGTGTGCAACGATGCGAGATGCATGGAGTGTTGCAATAGATCAGAGGTTAGAGACGGAGCACTTGTCAGCAGCAGGTAGAGCTTTAGCATCAGAGTATGTTTCTAGCCCAACAGATAGGTCAGTTGGGAGTTTTTTTGTTTCTAGAGTTGCTGGAGAAACCACACTTGGTAGAAGTGTTGCATGCAGAACATTCCAAAGGTATAGGATCGGGTTCAAGTTGAATGCCTTTCTTTTTGAGAGGGAGTGTTGAAAATGGCAACAAGAAATGCTAAAAATAGAAGTGCTAAAAATAGCACTACTATAAATAGCAGTTTGGATACTAGTGCTGGATTGAGCAATAGGGAATGAAAAATGGAAGTGCTAAAAATAGGAAGTAAAATTCGAATTTGAACTTAACATCTGTTTGAAAATAAGCTAATTAATTCACCATGAGTTAATTAGTTGTGAAAAATCAAACATGAAGTCTATGTGAGAACATGTAACAATTTCTCCATTAATTGAGGAATTTATCCATTAGTTAAAGAGATAAGGATGAGTTTTGATTTGATTTGTAATTAGTTGACTCAGTTAACTAAGTCAAGTCCGGTTAGATTGATTTAAATAGTTTGTTTAAATTAACGTGAGTTCAGTTAGTTAATGCATGCTTGCATATAACTGCTACACTTCAGATAACTTAATATTCTCTCATGAATAAATCATGCATGTCAGTTCAGATAGAGACCCTGTTATAGATCTGATATGAAAATATATGAAAATAATACCAATATACCCAATAACTGCAAATAATCACCAAAAATAACAAGACCTGAATATAGATAGAAATGCTTCTTTATTGATCAAACCCTTAAGGTAGGGCAACACTATGCATTCACTCTTTAAGGAAGGAAAGCACTCAACAAGCCATATGCTTGTTCATACGATAATCCTTGACATCCCTCAATGTGGAGTCTATAACCTCTATATAGGCCTCATACATACAATACCATGGGTCATTACCATGGTTCCCTCAATACTATCGATCTAATACCATGGGCCCATTACATTATTACTAACTACTTGTGGTCCCTTACATGATATGGGTTAACCACCTTATTTTTTACTATGGTCCATCTATTATTACATTATTCCCTTGGGTACCTTCCTTTGTACCCCATATTATGCTCCCTAGGTACGCTACATTCCACCCCCCTTAACATATTTCATCCCCGAAACATGGGAAGAACACAAATAATAAGATCTACTCAAAATATTAGTCCACTGGTACCATGCACGTGCATCTAGCCATCCAAGAGAAAGGTGAACCCTTGATCTCCCTGGTGCCTCACTCTCTTGAGATGGACGTTGACAGTGGCGGCTCTTTTGTGTTGATGTCTAGTAGGTGGATCTTTGCTCCTCGCTATCTGTCATGCGGGGGTTGTTTTCCTTGTGGCTAATTGGTTGCCATCTTGTTGGTTGTTTTCTTGGGGGTGATGTGGGTGATGATATGTTGAAGTTGTAACCCACGATGTCTTTTTATTTAATTCACCTGCTGTGATGTCTTATCTTCCAATATTACTTCAACCACTAAGCCCTCATCTGATGTATCAGCACTTGCCATTTTTTTTGCTTCAACCTCTGTTTTTGTTTGATTTTCGATCATTAAAGGCCCGTCATCTGATATGTCAGTCCCTAGAACATCTTCTGCTTCAACCTTCGTGGACTCTACCTGTTTATTGATGGAAATGTCCTATAATGAAGTTTTTTCTTTTTATACCAAAGCTTCAGGAATTTCTTCTGCACATTAATATTGATAGTCCCCACAGATTCCATCCACCTATGTGTTTTCAATGTGTTTTGCTGGAACTTGCAATTTTTTTGCCAAATTAATATTGATAAAATTATGCTTGCAGCTAGGATTTATAGATACAATCGTCTTCTCCTTCTAAATCAATCCATGAACTTGCAATAAGGAGACACCAGTAGAAAATAACCCCCATGTCTCATTCTCCTTTTTCCTAGCACGAGACCATTTGTCTAAAAGGAATCTTTCAAATTCTGCATCTGAAAGTTTGGTCAACTGCTTGTTGTCAAGTGAGACCCACCATTTGGTAGCCTCATCTCTGAAGCCAAGCCACACTAAATCCTTCCAATTTGTCCCATATGTGAACTTTATTTGTTTTATGAATTCTTCAATAGTAACACCATTATCTTTCCCTGTAAAAAACTGCTTGCTTGAAGCCATGAAGAGGGTTTTGAAAAAAAATCACTTACTTGGCAAAAATTAAGAGTGGTCAAAGTTTAGTCAATATTGCTCATAATCATTATTATGACCTATTTTCGAAAATGGAATGACCATTCTCCATCTTCCCATGTGATATAAATATCAATCTAGGCACTGGAATTTCAAATCCACGCTGCAACGCTCCCACCGTCATAAAAAATTCTGAAAAAAGAGCTGATTTTAAATCAATGATATCTCCCTCATCTGGACTCCGATTTCGACTCTTTTTTTTTTTCTAATCGGGTATTTTTCACAAAGAATCCAAATCTGTAATTAGATTTTGCAGATTTTGCCCCAAAATGTACAAATCTGTGCCGCAAACTCGCTGCCCCAAAAAAATGTCTGCAACACCACTGATTTTTAGATCAATGATATCTCCTTCATCTGGACTCCGATTCAGCCATTTTTTTTTTGAAATCGGGTATTTTTTCACAAAAAATCCAGATATGCAATTATATTTTTTAGATTTTGCCCCAAAACATACAGATCTAATCGGCAAACTCACCGCCCCAGAAAGTTCCTGCAAAAAAAAAAAAAAAAAAATCTCCACTTTTGCCTAAGAAAGCGCTCTGATACCACTTGTTATAGATTTGATATTAAAATATATAAAAATAATACCAATATACCCAATAACTACAAATAATCACTAAAAATAACAAACCCGAATATGGATAGAAATGCTTCTTTATTGATCAAACCCTTAAGGTAGGGCAACACTATACATTGACTCGTTAAGGAGACCACTCCATTAGCCATATGCTTGTTCATACAATAATCCTTGACATCCCTCAGTGTGGAGTCTCTAGCCTCTATATAGGCCTCATACATACAATACCATGGGTCATTACCATGGTTCCCTCAATACCATCTATCTAATACCATGGGCCCATTACATTATTACTAACTACTTGTGGTCCCTTACATGATACGGGTTAACCACCTTATTTATTACTATGGCCTATCCATTATTACATTATTCCCTTGGGTACCTCCCTTTGTACTCCATATTATCCCGCTTAGGTACACTACATTATGATAATATAAATAAACCCAGAAATAACAATACCTGAATATAGATAGAAATGCTTCTTTATTGATCAAACCCTTAAGGTAGGGCAACACCATACATTCACTCCTTAAGGAAGGAGATCACTCCACAAGCCATATGCTTGTTCATACAATAATCCTTGACATCACTCAATGTGGAGTCTCTAGCCTCTATATAGGCCTCATACA
>APFE031171477.1:6286-18152 GCA_000404065.3 Pinus taeda | reverse complement strand
TGGATTAGAGGTTAGTGAGTGTGTGAAGGGGCCAATTCACACAAGTGGCTGCACTGGACCCCAATCAGAATTGCGCAAAGAAATATGAGTCTTGGGGGGCAGACCAGAGGTTAGATAGAGTCCTTTGACTATCTATGAGTAGCAGAGGGATTGTAGAGAGAGTAGGATAGCTTGTGAGATGATTCTTTTTGTAATCCAGACTATATTTCCACTTGTATGATAATACAGAGTTGGGGTTTTAGGCTGAGGCTTTCCCTTGGTTATTTCTTCTATGTTATGTGTGATTGATTTCTCCTTATTAGTTATATGTGTTCTATTGATCTTGCTCATATTTGATTAAGCTTCCGCAAAGTTTGTTGTAGAAGTAGATCTTGTATTTTGCTTTAGTATATTGCATTATCAGGTGATCTACAGTGGGAATTTCTACAACTCTCTTATATCCACTTGGAATCCACCATTGACTTCCTCTCAAGTCTCAACATAATTTACCACATTATTCTTCATGATGGACTGATATTCTTCCATCATGGAATTCTTCCAAACTTGTTAGCCTGCTACCTCCTTGTAGTTGGATGGTTTGGTGTTAGTATGAAAATTCTTAGCATGTGTACAAAGATAATTCATTTAAGTCATTGGTGACAAGTAAGCCTAACAACAAGATGTGCCTATTTACACTTTAGATCTGCAATGACAAAAGAAGAAAACCCTGCAACAAAAGGATCATGTGCAATTTAAAACATAGAACAAGAAGAAATACCTAATGTATTAACCCAATAGAATAAGACTTTAAATGGATAATATTTTTATTAATAACATCTGATGAAGAATATTTACAACATGGGTTTGTAAATCCCTCTTCGTGGGATGGGTCCTTTGATGTCCTTGTGCTTAAATGATTATTTCTCTCTCTCAATATGCAAAAAACCCAAAACAAAATATAACTCAAGTGGGAGCTCAAATGGCATAAGATGATAATGTTGAAAATGCTAATGGTCATGGTGAAGAATGAATGTAAAACCTTCTTATCTATAGCAAGTATTGGGTTAGATTAGAAATTGCAAAATAATAAAATATTATTGACCAAGTCAAGATCTAACTATTAGGAATTCTTTATTATATTTTTTGGAGAGGGAAAATATATTCAAAATGGTCAAATATCTTTATTTAGAAAATGGTTGAAGTAATTAATAAATAAAATGATTTATTAATCATTTTGAAAGTATTAAGAAAAATGTGAATTTGAAATAATTATTAAATAATGGTTTAACAATTATTCCAAAAATAAGATTAAGGAATAATAAATAAATAGTGATTTATTTAATTATTCCTACGTGATTTAATCAAATGTGTTAAGAAACAATTATCAAATTATGATTTAATAGTTATTTCTACAAAAAATTAAATAAATAATGATTATTCAATTATTCTCATGGGTTTTTAAAATTTTAAATAGAAATAATTAAAAAAAACGATTTGCTAAATTATTTCCCACGGTGAAAGTGATTTTACTATGGTAAAATTAATCCTACATGGTGTATTTTGATCCACCTAGTTAGAAATGGCTAGGTGATCATTCTTTAGGTGATAAAACTTGGAATCAATGATGTGACTCATTAGTGCTACATATATTGATTACTTCTTAGGATGTTTTCTTTCCCTGAAAGTGTCATGGGGAGTTGCATGCCCCTCTACACCCTGTAATGTACTTTGAAGCCGTGCCGACCTCTTCTTGGATTTTAGAACAACAACCTTAAGTGATTCCACTAGCTCAATGGGCCCTTGATGATCTAAAGAATGTTACACAGGTACAGAATTACTCGAATACACATCCTTGGCAACCTCTTTCTCCTCATCATCATAAGAGACCCTTTGGATGTCCAAGTAGGCTGCATCCTTCCACTCTACTTGAATGTCTGCTCCATCTGAACTAGAATCTCTTCCAATCATATGGCATGGTTATAGAAGTTTGTACAATTTCTCCCTCTTGAATAGAAACCACTCTTTCCAATTTTATGCTTGATCCTAAGAGAATCCTATGAGATGCCATTTAAATCTCCTAGGTTAATTGCTTATGAACACTAGTGGATTTATGTCGCTATTCACCCCACACATATTCTCTAGCCATTTAATCATTGGTGCTATGAGGTTAAATCTGTTCTCACATTAAAATTTGTATTTTAGTACTCTATTGGGATTAGGCTATAATCCACTCACATGGTTTTTAACTTTTTGAAACTGTTCCTCCATCATTTATGCTATTCTTTGCATAAATTTAGGTAGAAGTAAAAAGTAAATATGCAGTACATTATTTATATTTTGGTAATTAAACATATTTGCTAGGAATTACTACCCACCATAATTTTTGCAATTCTTTGCATAAATCTAGGTATGAGTAAAAGTAAATATGTTGTATATAAAGATTATAGCAACCCAAAAAATGTAACACTTTATTGAGGCCTTTCTAGACCAAAAGCTCTGATACCATGTTGATTTTCTAGTGCTAATTAGATAAGCACAATTTTATGTAACTAAAAACTAGTTCCAATGATATATGGCATTACTTTTAACACACTCCGAAACATCATTAATTAATTACACTCAAAAAATTCAACTGGTCAAACATTGATTGTCTCAGAAATTCAACTCTTTAGAAACTTTAACCTCTTCCTCAAATAGTTTCCCACGTGTATGTGTGTGTGTGTGTGTGTGTGTGTGTGTGAGAGAGAGAGAGAGAGAGAGAGAGAGAGAGAGAGATGTGAGTGATGAGTGAGTGTGAAAATGAGAAGTTCATGTGTCTTTTTATAGTGATTTTAGGGTACCTAAGAGGCACGTTCTTTGCAAATTAAATTTAAAATTAAATTAATTCTTTTTCATTTTAATTTTCATTCTTCTAATTTAAAATTCAATTTTTCTTTATTTTCACTTGCATAGGTGGGGAATGCCTCCCAAAACTACCCAAAAAAATCAACACTCTAATGCCTTGATGAATTTTCCAATTTTTCCATGTGGATTTGTCATAACTTGGCCTGAATTTGTTTGGGTCTTGTTTCATTTAACCAAAATATGCCTTGCATTGCCACATAATCATTTTCTTCCATGCTATCATGTGATGTGTTGGATCTCTAATGCCTTTGGGAATTTGGATAAATATAGACATGGGTTTTGTTCCTCTCTTTTTTCATATTAATTTTAACATATTATGTGTCAAATCATAACAAAATTTTCCCCATTATGCCACTTAGAAACTTGTCTTGCCACATCATCATGCCTAAGTGGATGATCTCTAAAGTCCTTGAGGATTTGGAATATCTAAAATTTGGTTATTTTCCTCTCGTTTAGTACACCACTTTTGACATTATTCATGCATCATGCTGCTCAATGTTGCCTTTGATTTTACACCTTGAAACATGCTTGACATGTTGACCAAGTTTGACCAAGATGTAACTTGCCATTGTCATCTTTGATTGGAAAAATTCAACTTGGAATGGACTCTCATTAAATTGAAAATTCTAATACTAAGTTGAATATTTGACAACCAGGATCACTTTGCATTAGGAAATGTGCACTTGCTTGGGAAATGTGAAAGTTGTAAAAAATGAGACTGCCATGTATGAGAGTTGTTTAAGGAATATTGCACTAAATCTGAGGTCAAATACATACTCTATAGACCATAGCCAAGTGGTAAAGACATAGTTGCACCTTAACATGGGTTAGCCTAGGCCATACACTAGTGATCACCCGTACAAAAGAAGGGTCCCCTAAAACCATGAGTCTTTAAGTAAGATCACCTAAAGATTTCCTATCTTATATAAGGCGAAATGCACCTAAAATGAACTACAATAGACCAATGATGATTTGACCAAGACACTAAGATACAAAATCAAGAAAAAGACACATGTTGGTTTCTGATTTGGGCTAACCCAGCTTCGATCTATACTGCGCACCAACAAAACCCTCACTAGTCCTTTCGGCAATGAACTGCAAGCAAATCGTAGTCTTACTTGAAGTGACTATGGGAGGATGCAGAACTAGGTTTCTGTAGCATTGAAGGATGTGGAGATGTGGTATTATTATGTTTTCTTACACTTAATATTCATAAATCACTTCGCCGCATTCATTTAATCACATAAGCATATCATATAAACCCATAATCATGACTGCATTGTAATAAAATGCAAATGTAATAAACTACTACTCTACAACAAATAATAAGAAAAAATACCCATGAAGACACCAATTTTACCGTGGTTCATCCCAATGTGGGACTACGTCCATAAAAATTGTTGCTTATAATAATAATTATTATACAACAAACAATCCTTGGCCCGCGCACACAACTGCAGGCTATCTACACACTCAAGTGCAGATTAAATCCTTTATGCACTCAGCTATAGAGACTCACCTCCTTTTCCAAACCATAAATCACAAGAATACAACCATTCAATTCAATATGTGATGTCTCTCTTCTTTATTATTAATCCCTATATCTATTACATCGAGGGATATATTATCAAAATACCACGGTCCATATACCATGGACTCCCTAAAACAATCTATGGTGGTCTGAAAACCATTCATCATTTACAACATTACATGTTTTTTGTGGGGATCACAATTGCCGTTACACCAAAACCCGCAGGTGTTAGTAAACGGACACATCGCCAGAGATAATGGATCCTCAAGAGGCAGTTAGTCCATGTCACGAAACACACGGGGAGTGTTGGATTATCCAATGCCCAACAATCTCCCCCCCAACGCGAGCCGGGTGTGATTCGAACTCGAGACCTTTGGCTCTGATATCACTTGTTGGGATCACGATTGCCGTTACACCAAAACCCGCAGGTGTTAGTAAACGGACGCATCGCCAGAGTTAACGGATCCTCAAGAAGCGGTTAGTCCATGTCACGAAACACACAGGGAGTGCTAGATTATCCAATTCCCAACATTTTTTTTACAAAAAAGAGGGGCTTCGACCCACTCTGATGCCCTTATATCGAGCAATATATTCCAACTACTTCACTGTATGTTTCACTTGGCACTCCACTGCATTCTCCACTGTGCCCTCCGCTCCATAAAACACAGAGTTTTTATCTAGAAACTAGGCCAAGTTGGGCAGTGCCCAACATGCCCCCAACACTCACATGTGACTCTTCCCAAGTCACTCAATTGCTTTGCCTCTAATTTTTGTTGTGATGTTGATGTAGGCCTTGTTGAACTTCTGTAGAATCTATGTGACATGCTTCTCTTCGTTGCATTCTTCCTCTAGGAGTACCTCCGTCACATTTCCTGTAACATTTTGCACCATCGTTGTCTCACTTTGTTGAAGCTTTTGAAGCTTCTCATCTATTGCCTTTGATAGTTGGAGAGCCTCATCCTGCCATGATTGAGTCCTCTCTGTTAAAACTTGTTATTCCTTCTTCAGTTCCTCAATCATCCTCTGGAGGGTCTTTCCCTCATTAATTTTGACGAGCTTCTGTGAGGTTGGTAAGGTCTTCATAGATGCCCAAATCTCTTCCCATTTCTACTGCTTTTGTTGAATCTTTTCCTGTAATTTCTGCACATTTGGATCTTCCTGCAGCGAAGTCCAAATCTGTAAACTCTCGTCTAACAATTTTCCACAGTCTACCACTATTGTGGGTGTACCTTCTTCCATGATTCCAGATAATCCCTTCTCAAAAAATTACAAACAATTTCTTCCCAAGAACGCTCAAACGACATACGACAACGAGAATTTCTGCAACTCCTTCGCATTATCAACGCTCGAACTCTCAATTCAGCAAAGTTCCAAATATGGGTGGGACGCGACCTTTTATAGAAATTTTGAATTAATCCCATCATTAGATTAGATTTTATCTAGATTGTGTTCATTAATTGCATATCTATCCCTAGATAATCCCAATCTGTCCTCATAAATGAAACTTTTTGCATGTTTTAACGTTCATATTTTTCCGATGAACTTCGACGCATCACATATTGTTGCAGCTCCTATGTACTTCGACATAATCTAGACTGTAGTCAAGTAACTTCCTATGTTGAATCTCTCTGCAGTGTAGTTTATAGTCCAATGCCCACTTTCAACTACAGGTGGCACTAAGACTTTTCTCCTTTCTTCTTTAGAGTGAAGTTGTGGGGACAAGATTTACCATGTAAAACTTCAACTTGCTTCCATTTACTCTTTCTTTAGTCAATTCTCCATTTAACTTTTCTAATTGAACTGCACCTCCATCAATAATATGCTTGATAATATAGGGGTCCAACCAATTCATATTGAATTTTCATGAAAATTTCATAAACTTACTGTCATAGAGGAGAAAAAAGGTTTCCTACCTATGACTTCTTCTTCTTAATATGTCTATCACGCCAAGCCTTTTCTCTTGCTTTTTCTACCTGCTGATGGAATCCTACTATAAATCTGTCTTCCTCCAAAGAAATCAACTGCGACATTCTTTCCTTCATTGTGTCAAGGTCTGACATATCTGTAAAAGATGCAATCCTCAAGCTAGGCATGATGTACTCTATGGGCATCACAACTTCTTGCCCGTAAACTAACATGAATGGTGTCTGATCTGTTAAATTTTTTCATGTGGTCCTATAAGCCCATAAAATTGATGGAATTCTAAGGTCCCAGTCATCTTTGTTCACATTGCATACCTTAGTCAGTGCATTCTCCAAAATATTATTAAATGATTCTAATGTTCCATTTGCCTGAGGTCGATAAGGGGTACTCTTTTTTTATTATAAACTTGGAATTCCTCAGTCAATGCTTAAATAGTTTTATTTAGGAAGTGAGCACCTTATTCACTCATCAAAATCTTTAGACATCCAAATCTAGACAATATATACTCAAAAATAAACTTCGCAACAACCTCTGTGTTGTAGTCCCTTACGGGCTGTGCTTCAGCTTATCTTGTTAAATAATCAATTGATGTAATTATGTACCTCACACGAGTCCTCTTTCTAGGTGGGTAGATGGTTCCAACAAAATCAATAGGCCACTTATCAAAGGCCTGCAATGTAACTTGTGGTACCAATGTCATCTCATCTCTTCTTGAAGGTTTTCTTGTTATTTGACACATATCACATGCTCTGCAATATTCCTTTGCATCTTTTTGTAGTGTAGGCCACCATAATCCTGCTCTCAAAATGATCTGCGCAGTAGCTTTTTTTTCATAGTGACTACTAGTTGCGCCACCATGAACCTTGCTAGAATCATCTGTCTTTCATGTTCATGGCCATATCTGTGCAGTATCTCGTTTGGTCCCATCTTATATAAGTGTCTTTCTATTAATGAAAAATCAGTTGCCTTAAACACTAATTCATAGTATACTCTGAAGGAGCCATCCTTGTGGTCAAAAAATGAATGATATCTACAAAATTGTCATCTGCAACCCTTGTTGCAAATAATTGCACATCAGGGAGATTATCCTCTATGCTGGTTGATTCTTCCCCTATTTCCAATCTTAATAGATTATCAAGTCTTGAATTCAGTCTTCCTAGTTTAACAATGATTTCAAAGTCATATTCCTAGAATAACAGTAACCATTTGCAAATATTTCCTCCAAAGACAGGATTATTAACCAAATACTTCAGTGCAAAATTATTTATAAACATTTTAAAGTGTGATCCCAACAAATAGTATCTAAATTTATACAAAGCAAACACCATGGCCAATCCTCCCCTTTATGTAGTGGTATAATTATTTTCTGCCTTATATAACTTTCTACTTGAAAAAGCTATATGATGATCAATTTCTCCTGCACTAGGTTGGGCCAATACTACTCCCAAAGCTATACAAGAGGCATCCACATGGACATGAAATCCTTATTCCAATCAAGGAACACTAATACAGGCACAACTACCATTTTTTCTTTCAATATGTCGAGGCTCTTCTAAAATTCTTCATTCCACCGAAAAGTCAATCTTTAACAATTTCTCCATAGGCATAATGATCTACACATATCCCTTGATGAATTTCCTGTAATACCTAGTATGTCCCAATGTAGTGCGAAGCTGTCTTACTATCTTAGGTGGAGGAAAATTCACAATGATAACAATCTTAGCCAGGTCCACCATTAGTCCTTGTTTGCAAACAATATGCCAAAAGGTACACAAAATACACACTTCTTTAAGTTCAAAGAGATATGATACTATCTACATGTGTCGAGCATAAGTCTTAAACTTCCAATATGTTTGCTTAGCAACCAAAATATTGTCCAATCATCAAAATATACTTCTAAAAAATTATGGTTGTATTCCTTAAAAGCTACAACCAACACTCTAGAAAATATAATGGGGGCATTCTTTAATCCAAAAGGAATTACTATGAATTGATATGAGCCCCATTCTGTAGAAAATGTGGTCTGATGCTGATCTTCAGGTGCAATCCTAATATGATGAAACCCTAAAAATCCATCTATAAATGAGTAAGCTTCTTGACCTCCTACATTGTCTAGCACTTCATCTGTGAAAGGGGTAGGGACAGGATCATGTAAACATGCATCATTTAACTTTATCAAATCCACACAGATCCTAATCTCTCCTTGAGTCTTCTTTTCTTGCACCACCATAGGACTCACCCATTCTGATTCTTATACAAGTTCCATAATTCTTGATGCTATCATCTTATCAAGCTCTATCTTTACTTTCTCCTTATACATTGGATTCAACCTATAAGGTCTTTGCTTGACTGGCTTTGCATCAGGCTTAAGGGGAATCTTCATGACTCCTATGTCTCCTATTATACCCTTCATATCTGAAAACATGGTGGGAAATAGTTTCTGATATATATGAAGTAACTCTATAACTTTATTGATTGTCTCTTCATCCCAATAGTCTCCTATTGTTGCAAACTTAGGTTCCTTCTTTGATCCTATGTTCACCTTCTTGGTCTTCAGTGGCTTCATTATATCTAGTATTTATAATTCAGGTCCATTTGCTTCATGATATCCTTATGATTCTACTATGTCGATGTTGCAAGGATATTCTTCCTCTTATACAGTAAGGTTACATGATTCCATTGCATTTTATATCTGCGCAACCCAATCAGCTTTCTGCCATGTCAGTGAGGTGACATTCTCAAATAAATTCTTCTTAACTATCTGTATGGGAAATCATCCTCAAAGTTGAATGTTAACATGAAGCCATCAACCATGTCTGCCCAATTTACTGTACCATGTCGAAGATTTATTTCTAAGTACCAGTTCTTAGGGATTGTCTCTAATGTATGAATGAATCCACGTACCTATTCTTACTGTGGAATATCCTTCCATGCTGTAGTGCGTAGCTGGATATGCTTCCTATGATTAGTTTCACGACCATATTTTATCTCTATCTTTGTATCTATCTATCCAAACCTTATCCACATCAATCTTCGACATTCTTTCCAACCTTTATATTCTTCTTGTGTGCACCACATCATCTAGCAGGGGTAGATTTCAATGCTATATCCAAGGCTAACAACCTTTTATTCTTTGGAACCTATTTTTCGTAATGATCAAGAAAAGTATTCACATATCCCAAGCCATCATTAGAAGGCATATTACATACCTCAGATATCATACAACGAGCTGATTTGGTAATTCTTGCATAATGCCTTGTGGATACTTCATGCAACCTATTCTGTCAGTTTTCCAACTCTTCTTCTGAATCTAAGGTACACAAACTATCATCCTCCCAAGTAAACTTTCCTTCTGTAGTAGGGTTAACCCAGTCTTGTTCTTTTACTTTCAATTGATAGACATTATCTATATCAGTTGTACAATATTCTTCTCTAATTGATTATGTATATCTTACTACTTTTGATGGATCCAAGGGAACAATTACTCTCATATTATTCCCTTCAAATATCATATGTCTCTTCTTCAGATTAATTATGGCCATATTTTCAAATGCCCAATCAAGTCCAAGCATTGCAAGATAGGGGTTACTTTCATCAACGATCTCTATTATTTCAAAATCAATAATAGTGTGAACTCCTTCAAAGTCCATTGTTACACCTGGTAGTCTTCCTAAGGGGAAGATATTTTTCTAATTTTCCATCCTTAACTGAATAGGTTATATTGTAGTTTTGGCGTACCCATTAACTCCATGTCTACTTTGTTAAGACATTAGCATCAGATCCCAAATAGAGGATAACCCAATCCATCTCATATACTCCTATCTGTGCACTAAGCCTCATCTCTCTTCCAGTTTTCCTTTTTGATGCAAATTATTGACTACACACATATCACTTCGCAGTGCTTCTTTGGATGCACAAGAATCTATCAACTCCTGAAGCCCTTCTACAACCTTTTGATCTCTTAATAATTTTATACAAGTCCAAAGAAAAGACTTTAAAATACCTGCTTGATTTGCTAAATCCTGGTTTTGTGTCAGAGCTCAATCCTGTGTCGAAGCTCAGTTTTGCGTTCAAGCTTGATTCTATGTCGAAGTTGATGACATGTCACAACTAGTTTTTTCTTTGGCTACACATTGGAGGTCGAAGCTCCAACATCCATAAAGCTTCACTTTTCCTCCATAAATACTTCTTTTTCCTTCTGAATATTAAAAATAGGAACTTTCTCAACAATTTTTGTAACCCGTGTACTTTCAGATTCTTTCTTTTCATTTGCTTTATCACTTCCAGTCGCAAGTCTACTTCTAGTGACAATACTAATTCGAGGTTCGTGGGTCATCCTTTCAATAGTCATCATTTGAATATTCTGTGTCGACTGGTGATTCTTTTTTTCTTGCATATTTTCCATAAGTACAAGGCATCCTTCAATTACATGGTCAAAGGATTTACAATACTTACATGTCGTTGTAGGATTTTAACAATCTCTCGCAAAATGACCTGCCTGGCCACAGTTATAGAAAATGATCTATCCACATCCTCGACCAGCTTCAGCACCTCGACCTCTTCCTTGGTAGCCTCCTCAACCACCATGTTGTCCACTTCCTTCATTTCCATGTTATTCTTCTTGCATTCTATAAGTGTTAGCATTACGCTCCATCATTAGTTCATAAGCTCGACAATTATTCTCATCATGTCCTACTGATTTACAGAATTTGCAATATAGATTCCTTGCAACATATTTATGTTAAAAGTAACAACCTTCTGAGCGATGTTGGCCTCTAGTTTCACATATCTCGCACCACAGGCTGGATCCTGCATTTAAGATTTTCAGTGCCCCACTAGCCATGTAATCCCTAAAGATAGGGCATTTTTCTTTAGAATGGCCCTTTGATTTGCACTTTGTACACCATACTTTTTCTCTGACTTCTTTTCTTTTCTTGATATCTTGTACTTGCAGGGTTAGATTCATCAGCTGACTCTAAATCTGTTGCATACCTGCATTAGTATCTCTTATAGGTGAAGATTCCAACTTCATCGCAATATGTAGAGCTTCAGCTTGACTTGTTATCTTTTGTTGCATCAATGGTAATATGATATGCGGTAATAGCGCAACTATAAACCATTCTTGATGTCATTACAAAGCTATTTCGAAGCTCACATGATCCAACAATTCCTTAAATCTCTGATAAAATTCCCAAATAGACTCAGTAGGTTTCTATTTAATTTATTTTAACTCAGTGATGGACTGTGACTCAGACTTCCACTTCTTAAATTTTCTTATTAGTGCTACTTTAATATCTGCAAAAGTTCTAATCTAATTATTTGAATAATTCATATACCATTTCAATGCTCTATATCAGAGCATCGTAATGAGTTGAACTTTATTTATATGTTCATCGTTGATTTGCTTTGTGGTCCATACAGCTTCACATAAAAACCCAAACTATTATGGATCCTCCGATCCAGTTCTTTTGAAAACAGGCATCTTAATATCATCAACCATATTTCTTCTTGGAGGGGGAGGGGGTTGAG
>APFE031171470.1:0-20297 GCA_000404065.3 Pinus taeda | reverse complement strand
ACGAGGGGAAAATATCGTGCAACGTCATAGACCACTATCGTCTCTTATGTTGCCTGCTATAGTGAGACTAATGGTGTCGGGGATCAAGGAATCCGCCTTGATGCGCGCCCCCCAGTAGGTTCCTCATGAGCGATGCAACTTTGGGACCTGCCCTCATGGCATCGTGATCTTCAAGGCGAAGGTGTTTCAACCCTTCCAGCCCAAGTCACGGCAGGAGTGCTAGTGGGTGAGATCAGGGACTCTGTCCCACCCCTCCCATGTAGTTTCATCCACCTGTACAACCCCATCTCCCATATGTGAGTCATTCAGTCAAGCAACTAATTTGTGCCTGCAACCATTAACATATATCAGAATATAGTTAAACATATATGGCGGATTTCAAGATCGACTTAGACTTTAAAAGATAAAATAATATGAATTTTCATCAAACCGGGTGTCATCGACATGTCATATGCGAGCGCCTCTGATTGTTTCCTGCTATACTCAATAATCATTAGCAACAAGGTTT
Organism: Pinus taeda; assembly: GCA_000404065.3. Classification (NCBI taxonomy): domain Eukaryota; kingdom Viridiplantae; phylum Streptophyta; class Pinopsida; order Pinales; family Pinaceae; genus Pinus; species Pinus taeda. The sequence goes on along the minus strand of APFE031171470.1, from coordinate 19,789 downwards.
CTCACTGTTAGTCATTATCATAATAGCATCATTTACAATTTCTGGTCATTCACATCATTGTCCATTGTAAGCCTGAACTAAAGAAAGTAGGTAACATAGGGGACACATCCCTCATGTCTATCATCATTAATCATCAATGGAAACATACATATTCATTAAGATATCCACATCGTAACATCAAAGCAATATACCTATTCATCAAATTTATCATCATTATGCTTTTAGTAGAGCGCATACATATTCTTTACTACCCACGTCATAAGTTCAAATAGAGACCAAACTTAATTATTTAATGATGCAATCATCGGAACACTGATAGATAAGATATATAACCCTTCATGCTATCATAATATCAATTGAAAGCATTCATAAGCATCACAACCATGAATATCTCAAATAATAGTGTCACCAGATCCTCAACCCAAGGTCCTCAAAGAATAAAGTGTGTAAGATAATGTCATATAAGGGTCAGGAAACTAGAGTGGGCACTACATACACCCCCTCTTAACAATGGACTTCGTCCCGAAGTCCTTAGAGTATAAAGGAGAGACGACAACACATAATCTTAGGAACCGTTCCTGAAACTCTTGCCAACCTTCTGGTGGGCAGGTTATAATTTTCCCAAGGTATCTATACCACGAATTCCGTTATAACTAAAGGACTATATCTGGGGAACAATGCAGCCCAATTTTATTTTTTTTTCATAATTGAAAGAGCCACATAGGACATAAAATAAAAATGCACAAATACACAAACTATTTGTACTTAGCTGGTCAAATTATCTTCAGCTTCTTTCCTAGTGTCCTGTGTTCCATGATTTGATATTTTTCCTTATCTTCTTTCACAACAAAATCCTTCCTTAAAAGTCCTGGGATCCCACTCTTAAGTTGCATTATCTTCCATAAAATCAATCTTTATTCCTTTTAGTATTTTTCTATCAAATAACCATATTTTTCCTTTTGGAATAAATAATGATAGTTATCTTATTTGAGATGGTTTGACAGCAAAATGGAAACAAGAAAAACTTTATATGCATGGAAAGATAAAGGATAATAAGGGAAAAATGTTTCCTGTGGCAGGTACTCTAGTCTACTATAAAAATGTTCAATCAGTCCCCACGTGAATATCCTCCTTCTATGCTTCCTATTGTTCTCAACAAGATTTTCATTTGGATATGATTTTCTTGTGTGGACATGTAGAGATTTGGCATTTGTTGATAAAGTTGTTACTTTCAAATTTGATTGTGAGCTACATAACTTTAGTGTCAATATATATTTGATGCAGGAAAAGGGTACGAAGGTCAATGAAGAGATTTGGACACCGGCAAGGATTTCCTGCATTTACAACGGCATTGGAAATCAGCAGACCCTCCACCTTTTTAGTGTTAACATTTCTTTTCCTATTCCATTGCTTGATAGCAAGGTCACAACTTTGGTTATAGTGACTTGAAGATCAAATTGCTCCATTTGTTGCTGGAGTCTCATGTCTGATATATGAAGCATAAAGCACCACATTGGTCTCCATTTTTCTCTTTTTCAGTTGATTTAGATTGAGGAAATGGCATCTGCATTTTTAAACTGTCTGGCTTGTGACCTTGTGACCTAGGCTTTTTAAAAGATGCTGTGGAAATTATATATCTATTAACTAATTAGTAAATATTCACTTATATATTGCATGTTTGTAAAATTTTCATCCCATAAATCAAGTGTTTTGTAAATGTTGTGTTTATCTAGTTCAGTTAATGAGTCATGAGAGTTTTTACTTAGGTTTCCTAATCTGGTAATTTTCTTGAAAGTAGTCATCACTGAACATGTTATAGTAGCTATTTATTTGCTACTATGCATGGTTTCCTATTTTATTGAAACTGCACTATACAGGGTTACTTCAGTCATATGGAAGACCAAAGTTCTGTCAAGGCATCTTATGGTCCTAATTGGACTGCACCACCATATAAAAATCAATATCCAAATCAACTGAGACATTTCTGTCACATTCTAATTTTTTTTTACAAAATCAAACATAGGCACCTGAAGTAGGGGTCATCTTTGTATGGTTTAGACCCTAAACCCTACAGCGGAAAAATCACAAAATGCCTTTTCTATTGGCTTTTCCATCTGTTGATTTCACTGAAATAAAAAGACAACATTTCTGTTCTTAAATATCTAGTATCTAAGATGCTAGATGTTTGATAGTCTAAAATACAAGACACTCGCAGTTTATAGTTCAAAACATGGAAACCTCATTTTTTAACTTGTAAACAAGTAGAAACATTATTGATAGCAATTGCCAAGTTCTTTCAGTTGTTGGTTAATGAACATGGCTATTATGATTAGTTAAATGCCAAAATCTTTTCAAACCTTTCTACAATTTTAAAAACTTAAGGCAATATTGTACTTGGTGTGTGGTTTGAGTGACTTTGCAGCCAGAATTTTTCTGTATCTTTGGAACTTTTAATTATGTTGTTTGGAAGATGGGAGGTTTTGAAGCACGTGGGAAGGACAAATTATGGCTGTGGGCATAACATTTATATCAATCTATATCCGGCATAACATTTATGTCAATCTAGAATTTTGAGATATTATGCTTCTGAAGCTATAGAAATCTGATTTTGAAGAATTACCACTAGTCATGTTGTGATCAGAGAACATTGCTGCTTTCTGGCCAGAATTTGTTATACTGTCAGATGTTTTTTTTTTTTTTTTTTTGGTATCAATGCAATAAACTTGGTTTTTTCCTTCTTTATTCTTCTCAGGTTGGAGATGACATTTTCTTTTAACAAGAGGTCCTCAATGTGATGTGGTAAACAAATAATTATATTGACAGCTTCAATTTTCCCAAGAAGTGTTCCTTTGTGTGTGTTAGTATCTCTTGTGCAAATGACAGTTGTAAGATAATATAAAATAACTTCATTAACCTCCAACAAGTGACCACAAAAGTAGGCCAAAGGGACTAAAGAGTACATCCATTGTCGGTACAAAGTGGGCATGCAAAACCAACTCATAGATCAATACTGAAAGCAGGTCAAGAATTAATTCATTCTCCACATGCAGCTCTTCTTATCTAATATGGCAAGAACTCTTCCCAGTATTGCTGGAAGCAATTCTGCAAGACGCACCTTTTGATTAAAATCTTCAACTTCTATCATCCATTAAGCTGTCATGAAACCTAAAGAAAACATTTTTTTTAAATGATTGTTGTTATCACACTGACCATGGAGGCCTTTATTGAGCATATTTTGGTTTCTATATTGTATGAAAGATTAAAGCCAAACTATTCTGCAATTGAAATGAGTTTTTGCTAGATAAGCATAGAAGATCAGTGAAATTTAAAATCTGATATATTATAAAATGGGAGAATACTACTGTGTACCAAATGGAAAAAGATTCTATTGCTTGCTGAGAATAACATTGCACTGACCAATCTAATTGTGTAAGGTGTTGTCCATCATCAGGAAGTAAGGACATGATTTCATTTCTCGAGGAGAACTTAAGACCTTTATAAATAGATAAACCTCCGTGTTAGAATATGGCTGCATTGGCTCCTTAATCAAACATATCATAATAGTGGATGCTTTCTTTATTCAAAAGAGCAATACCATCAAAATTCCAAAAATCCTTTCTTAAAAATTATCTCAAGAGCTCATCAAGGAAAATTGAGTGTCAAAAAACATCAAAAGGGCCATATCACACCTTAGCTGGTTGAAATGTCGAAGATAGAAGCAATAAGTAATACAATATGTTCCAGAATTTATCAAAATATAGATTGCTTGACAAAGGGAAAAAAACAGAGTCGTGTTAGCTGGCCGAGATGTCGAAGAAAGATGCTATATTTGTTTTATTTCCTACCACACGTAGCTTGGGCAGCCAAAGGCCAATGTAGTTCTGCTCTGATACCAATTGTAAAGGCCCAGCTAAATATATATAAATATATATATATATATATATATATAATATATATTAATATATATATATATATATATTTAGTAAATACGACCAGAAAATAAACGCATTGAGATTTCAATTAATTCAACACACACATTGCTGACACTCATTTTAGGAAACATAACATAACATTTACATACTTTAAACTAAGATCAATTAGTAATGAAATACATATGTACTGTTCACCAGAAGGCGAGACTCTGCTTGCTCTGTTGTTACTAGTATTCCCTTATTGCCGGTCACTTCTGCGAGTGAATGATGACGCACTTGATCCGAATGCGAAGACCCACTGGTTAACCTCCCAGCCTACTCCTTGGGTACTCTTCTTCCCCGCGGACCCCTGAGCTGCAATGGGGTTGTACAATGGAGGAAGACTCTAGCTGGCAGAGGAGAGCACACCTTGGCTCAAGAGTCCCCTCTCTAAAAATCCTCTACCTCACCAAACTCACTATAGCTTCGTAATCACTGTTCTGACATCATATCATCCATCCAACAATAAAGGTCCAAAAGTCCCCTTTCCCATGGCTTGTCCCTTCTTTTATAAGAGTCCTCATAGATGACACTTGGCATGTCATGCATAATTATATATATATATATTTAATTTAATAGCTTTATTATTCACCTACCCATGTGTCACTCTCTCATCAAAGGTCACCCAAAATTATTTACTTAACTTTTTATTTAAAACTAATATTTTCCTCACCTCACAAGGTTCCTATTTCTTCTCCTAGTTGTCTCTTTATTCCCCCCTTTTATTCCTTAAATTGTGTTTATTACTTGAAGTCAATTAACGAGTCAAGATTTTATCCCCAATCTACTCCCTAATTTAACTTAGGTTATCTCTTAGATGGATATTCTTATGTTGGTTGATGCCACATGGAGCTTCTCTACATTTCTCTAAATCTAGTTTATTATTCTTATTTTAATTCACCTTCCTCTTTTCTTAATTAGGTTTAATTAGTTTAGGATTAATCTTTATCCTTACAATTATGTTCGTCTTTACCCTTTTACCTAATTAAACCACCTAATCTACCTAGTATTTTCCAACAGGGGAAGGGTAGAGTTTTTAAGGTACTCTATTTTATTTCTTCCTATGATCCTACTTATTCCAAGTTTTATTTTTATTTTTATTTAATTACTTTGGTTTCTAATCATAATTTACCCTTGATGTAAATTTACCTAGTTTTCAATCCTTACTTATATTTATTTATTATTATTTATTTTTAATGATTCCAAGGGTGCCGAGTTTGGTTTTACCCTTCAAGAACTTCCCTAGAAGTTCCAAGGGTGCCACACCTAATATTTTATTTGTGATGCCAAGGGTGCCAAGTTGGTCATGCCCTTCAAGAAATTCCCCTGAAGTTCCAAGGGTGCCACACCACTTGCCCTTCAAGCATCCAGTGACTACCAGGGGAGTGCAACATCATAGACCACTATCATCTCTTATGTTGCCTGCTATAGTGAGACTAATGGTGTCATGGATCAAGGAATCTGCCTTGATGCGCGCCCCCCAGTAAACTCCTCATGAGCGACCCAACTTTGGGACCTGCCCTCAGGGCATCGTGATCTTCAAGGCGAAGGTGTTTCAACCCTTCCAGCCCAAGTCACGGCGGGAGTGCTAGTGGGTGAGATCAGGGACTCTGTCCCACCCCTCCCATGTAGTTCCATCCACCTGTACAACCCCATCACCCATATGTGAGTCATTCAGTCAAGCAACTAATCTGTGCCTGCAACCATTAACATATATCAGAATATAGTTAAAAATATATGGCGGATTTCAAGATCGACTTAGACTTTAAAAGATAAAATAATATGAATTTTCATCAAACCAGGTGTCATCGACATGTCATATGCGAGCGCCTTTGATTGTTTCCTACCATACTCAATAATCATTAGCAACAAGGTTTCTCACTGTTAGTCATTATCATAATAGCATCATTTACAATTTTTGGTCATTCACATCATTGTCCATTGTAAGCCTGAACTAAAGAAAGTAGGTAACATAGGGGACATATCCCTCATGTCTATCATCATTAATCATCAATGGAAACATACATATTCATTAAGATATCCACATCGTAACATCAAAGCAATATACCTATTCATCAAATTTATCATCATTATGCTTTTAGTAGAGCGCATACATATTCTTTACTACCCACGTCATAAGTTCAAATAGAGACCAAACTTAATTATTTAATGATGCAATCATCGGAACACTGATAGATAAGATATATAACCCTTCATGCTATCATAATATCAATGGAAAGCATTCATAAACATCACAACCATGAATATCTCAAATCATAGTGTCACTGGATCCTCAACCCGAGGTCCTCAAAGAATAAAGTGTGTAAGATAATGTCATATAAGGGTCGGGAAACTAGAGTGGGCACTACATAATGCTTATATCTTATCACTATCTTCTATTTAAATGGGTCTAGCACTCTTTACATCATCAATTAAGCTTCAAGTCCCTGAAGCGGGGTGAAGGATTCACATGAAATGTTGGGCAAATCCTTGAAGGAAATACACAGCTCTCCAGAAATATTCATCAACAACAATTTATTGACTGTGGAAATATACATGCTAAAAGTGCACCATATTGTTTATGCATCTGGGTGTTCATATACCAGTTTAGCACTAGGGCATTATGAAAGTATAGCATCGGACTGGGAAAACTGAATTTTATGACTAACTTTTTTAAAAATTTAACCATTTTCCAGTGCTATCGAGAAATATACACACCTATGTGCCTTATTTACTTAGCGCACCACTATTTTTTATTTCTATAAAAAATAACTTTGCCACGGTGCACCATATGTTATTAAGCATCGGTGTGTTAATGTATTATAGATGCACCGTTAAAAACATCCGCTAAAACATTCGCCTGCCCAACTCTGCTACTGACCTTTGCTACAAACAGAGTTTTGGGCTATTTTTATAGGGGCTTTTGTAAAAAACTCCACTAGAAGGTCTTTTCCTTGTAGTGAAAGTACCATAATATTTTTCTTGGAGTGTGTTATTCTTGTAATAATTTTGGGCATAAGGTTATAAATTGTAGAGCTTATGCAAGTGGTAGAAGTACAGAAAATAACAATGAAAATCCCAAGAACTAATATGAAGTAAATTATGGTAAAAATCCTCATGAGGTTTTTATAACAATTTTGACACTCTTAATTATGAAAATGATTGTTAAAAATGCAACAATTGTGGACCATATCTAGAAATTGTAGAAGCAATTTGATAATTCCTTCAAGGGAAACAATGAAGGCTCATGTCCATCATATGGGGGAACAAACAAGAACTTGGAATAAGAAGAAGGAAAATTTGAAGGTGGAGGAATCTAGGCTTGCACTATAATCCCAAACCAAAAAAAATCGATGGTATATTGATAGTGGATGATCAAAGCATATGGTTGGAGACAAAAATATATTTATAACATTGAATAAATAAAAAGAAGGATCTGTCACTTTTGGGAATGATACCTCTACCAAAATTATAGGGAAAAACACAAGCAGCCTTGGAAGTAAAGATGTGATGGAAGAAAATTATTTACTTGTTGAAGATATGAAGCATAATATACTAAGTGTTAGCCAAATGTGTGATCAAAGAAACACACTTTAAAGAAAGAAAGATCAGGGAGATTGGTTGCAAAAGCAATGTTGGGACAAGGTCCCCTACGGTCAATTCTGGGGAAAAAGCCCAAGTTTTGTTGTAAAAAATGTAAAGTCTGCGCAAGTTGTGGTCATGGAGCACGTAGATAGTAAAGTTACATAAAGGGATTTAACCTTATTTTATGTAAGTTGTGTCGGCTTTTGTAGATCCACCCATGGTCCGCGGACCATGGGATTGTATAAGTAGGAGAGCCTTAGAAATTATAAATCATGTAACAAAGGATGATGAAGATGAATGTAATGAATCAAAAGATGAATGTAATGAGTCAGTAGATGAAAGAGTGAAGAAGTCTTAGGGTAGAAGAGAGGCTATGTGGTTGTGTGCGCAGAGGCCTAGAGTAGAGTCTGTAGCTAAGTGCGCGGACCCCTGCAGCTAAGTGTGTAGGGAAGTCTTGAGTCTGTAATTAGAACTGAAGTACAAATAAAGAGATTATTCTAGAAATTCTTGTGTTCATCCATTTACTTCTGTTATGAATGAATGTGCTACTATGTTATGATGAATAATGGGTTTATGAATTAATATTGTATTGATGCATGACTTTACATGATTTATATTGTCATATGAACACAAGTAATAATAACTGTTTACGTGAAGAATATCTTGTTGCATGTTAAAGTTGTAGAATTGAGGCTTCTGTGATCCATCATAGTTATAAGAAGAGCTTCGGCATAAATCACATGAAAAAGACTTTTGTCGACGCGTTTCGAACCAACTAGTGTGGTTCACGTCAGGACAAGTTCAAGAAACAGATCAGGCCTAGCATGTTAATAGACTGAGCGGAGACTCCAACGGCTACCTAACGGCTATTTTTGACTCTAGATCAAATACTTAAGCTAATCTGGGTAAACACAGAAGTAGGAGTAATCACAGTGGTGCATAAGCAGTTGATTCACCTGTTTAGGGTCCGCAAGAGATAGTCGTGAAAATTCGCAGAGGTATAGAAGTTGATTAAGGGTAGCTATATCAATAAGCCCTAGAGACTTATCAGTTTTCACAAAGGCAGGTTTAGGACATAAAACGAAATTACATTATTCTATGGGTGCAGAAACTTGGTTCCAACATCCCCCCTTATTGCTTCGGGTGATACTTCAGTCTATGCTCCGCGATTTGATGCCGAAAGGGCCAGTAGTGTAGGGATTTGTTTGGCGAAACTAACTTTGCACCTGGGTAAGGACCCACTAAGCCAACAAATGGTTTTGTTGTCTGGATCAGGACCTGCATAAAGAGATCTGTGATTTTGCATCATTGAAATCCAACTAAGAAGGAAATTGAGGAGTGGGTGGATAGAAAGATCCATGAATTCGTGGTGCAAGAAAACAGAAATCCATGATTAATGAAAGAATAGTGGTTGGACAGGTATTTGTACATAGAGATACATGAAATTTTCTTCTATTCCTTCCCGGTCGAACTATACGAGTGGATCACTAAATTGGCAGACAACCAAGGAAGGTGGAGGCTTAACAGTCCAATAGTGTGGACCCCAGAGTTAGTGCGGAGATTGGAAGCCTCTGAAGATAAGATCGCGCGTGTTGTTGATCACTGGCTTGATCGTGTCATAGGATGATTTGTGACAAAATTCGCAGTCAATACCTCGGTCAATTACATTGAACCAGAGTGATGCTTCTTCAAGGGACCGCGAGGTAAGTATTTAAGATCTTTGAATACTTGGATTAAAATGCTCTTGTGAGAAAAGAAGGTTATGCCATCACCTTGATGTTTGGAGCTACACAAAGTGGAAATCTCTTCAAGGATAGAGGGATAGCAGGCCCTGAATATAGCCGTTGATTGAGCGACGACAAGGGAGCAGAACAGGCTTCACAACAGAGCATTGTCCAGTTAACAAGGAAATGGTTCCCGTGAATACCCCATCTGCCTACACCAACTCCACCTTCACCTCCATAGCATACACCTTCACCCACACCACCACCGTTCGATATGTCAAATACGATGAAGTTTCCCATTTTCAAGGGCTTGGAAAATGAGGACCCATACTAGTTTTGGTTTGTTGCGAAGGCCGTGTGAACAACCGAAAATATTACAAATGATCAGATGAAAAAAACAACATGGTTACTACTCTATAGGATCGCACGCTAACATGGTACATTAAGTATTTCACTGATAACTCGATAGCTCTGTTAGTAGACATTCAGACTGCGCTAAATAAGGAATTCAATAAGCCCAAGTTTGAATCACAATCAGTCGTTGGATTCAATGAAATCATGATGAGGCCTGGCGAAACACCATAGGAGTTGGATCAAAGATTGAAATACCAGATCCACGAAGCTAACATGAATCTTACGGATGGGTAGCACCGCGAATGGTTTGTAGCTTCATTCTTTCCTCACCTAAGGGTTGCCTCATCACAGCAAAGATTGGGACCCAGGCGGAAGCCCAGGAAATTGCGATGAGTCTACATGAAACGTCGATTCAAGACGCTGCTTTGGGAGTACAACAAATCCACGTGGAGTTGCATAATCTTTGCCAAGAGTTTCAAAGTCTGAAGAAGGATAGAGCGGCTCGGCCAGAGGTGTACGTTTGGTCCCTCAAGTGTAATAGCCAGGGTCATGATAAATATCACTACCCTGTCTTTGCGAATTATGTTACAAGAGGAGGGCCAATTCCTTTGAGACTAGAAGCTCAAGCACGACCAAGTATAGGGCCCGTGCTATGGTGCGCTATCTGTCAGATAGCTAGAAAACATGTAACAGACAATTACCACTTGTTGCATAAATTCGTGCAGACATTGCAACAACTCTTCTGCAACTTCTATAAATCGTTGGGTCACGATGAGTGTCACTGCCATAGATATGAGCTGATGATAGACAGAACACTCGGCCTCTGGATCAAGGCGTTGGGGGAGCACGTGGAGGATATCAGGGGTGCATACGAGATCGAGGACAAGGAGGACCTGCTAGAGGTCAGGGACAAGTTATTTGTTACAATTAGGGAGTGTCGGGACACTACGCACGGGAGTGTATGCGCCTAACACACTTGTCGTGTGGATATTATACTCAATTTGATCACGTGATAGAAGATTTCCATGTATTAATATCTAAGAGGCAGGAGAAGAGGGCACAGCCTCAACAGCCTACCCAGAACCTGCAAATGATGAAGGTTGAACCCCACGAAGAGGATCCTAATGTGAATATAGTGCTCCGAAGTGGAATGACGACTAGCGAGGATAAAGTAAAGGAACCTGAAGAGAGTGAATGGGTCCACAAGGATCTAAAAAAAGAGGTTCGGTTTGATTTGGAGAGCACGAAAGAAACATTCATGGAAGCAAAGAAAAGCTTCATTGAGGCCTATACCTCAGGAAGTCAAGATAAGTTGTCCAAAGAAATGGACCCCTCCATGCTCACTATCATCTTGGAGACCTATATGAAGCTATTGCATGATAGCAAGGCCATGAAAGGGTTAAAGGAGTTCACAAATAAATTTGTCGATAAATAAAATGCTCCTGAGAGACATCATGTAGTCAAAAAAATTGGTAAGCATAAGGCAAGAACAGGGCGTGAGATGAGGCTCACTGTGCAAATAGGGGAGTATGAAATGGATCAAGTTATTCTGGAATTCGGGTTAGATGCGAACGTATTGCCTAAATAGACATGGGAAAAAATGGGGAGACTTGCACTGCAGTGGTCTCTGATTCAATTAAGGAGGTAAATCAATAGAAGATTATCCCCATGGGAAGATTGCAGGAGTGATAGTAGATATTGAAGGCGCTAGCACGTTGGTTTATTTCTAAGTGATAGAGATTGTCGATGACAGCAATCCCTACCCCACACTCCTTGGGATCGATTGGGGTATTGACATGAATGGGGTGATCAATTTGAAGAAGTGAACAATGTCATTTGAGAGGAAATCGCTCCGCGTAGTAGTACCTTTGGACCCTGCAGAAGGACCGCGCTACACTGAACCAATCTGCGATTACGAAAATGAAGATGATTTGGACCAGATCTACAAAATAACATCGTGAGACCAAGATTGGGTGAATCTGACAGCAGATGGGCACATTGCGTGGGACCGCGAAAGTTCCTGTACATCAAATTCAGATGAGGAGTTGAACACCGGTAGAATAGATTGCATGAAGTATCCACGTTGTGCTGTAACATTATGACTAAATCATTGCGTTGTGTATCGTCGGAGGTAAGAAGTCTTCCTTATTATGAAGGTCTAATTGATGTAGATAAATTTTTAGATGCATTTGAAAGGGAAGTGCCTGAGAAGCACCGCTTCCAAGCATTGGACTTGGCGCTACGCCCACAAGGTGGTGGGGTACGCATAAAGACAGTTTTGATGGATGGCGTGAGTATAGAAAAATGATGAGGGTGCGGTTTGGTTACCCAAAAGTTAGGTTAACAGAGAAATATGATGGAAGAAATGATCTGCACGATCATCTAGTGAAATGGATTGACGTTTATGGAATGGAGCCGCAACCTGAGTGGGTACATTTATCTTGTCATACTTTGGATGTAATACCAATGAATTGGTACCTAGAAACAGAGCTCTGCCGCGGCACTAAAGAGTGGGACATTTTGAGACAGGGATTATTGATGACATTTAGCTTTGAATATGGGCTTGAATGTATTAAGGAGGGGTTGCAGGAGGTCAAGGCAATGATCTTCAGAATACCGCAGGATCCTTGGATTTGATTCAACTAGATTGGACCACTTAGTTGTGCCATGCGCTAGAGTGTTACAATGTGACTATTGAAGAAGAAGACGAGGATCCAAGGAACATTAACATCCCAGAGGTAGAAGGTCACCGTGAAGTTGAGGGACCACAAATAGAGAATCCAGATATAACCACGCCAGTAAAGACTAGACAGGTGAATATTGGCACAGAAGCGCAGCCAAAGTCTGCAAAGATAGGGAACTACTGGAATGATGATATGGTGGATAAAGTCACTAAGTTTCTCCACAAATATCAGGATTTGTTTGCCACAAAGTTTTCAAACTTAAAAGGTATCATATGTGATTTGGGAGTGATGAAAATAACTTTGAACCAAATGTGAAGCCTTTTAAGCAGAGGCCATACCGCCTTAATCCCAAGTACAAGGAAAAGGTCTTCTTGGAGTTGGACAAGATGCTCGCAGCAGGTATTATTGAACTAGTGGATGAATCTGATTGGGTGATTCCAATGGTAGTTCAAGAAAAGAAGAAGAAGGATGAAATAAGGATTTGCATAGATCCCAGGAAGCTGAATGATGCTTGCGTTCATGATCCTTTTCCAACTTTGTTCACAGATGAAGTACTGGATAATGTTGGCAAGCAGGAGGCCTATTCATTCACTGATGGATTCTCTAGATACCATTAGATAAAGATCGTGACAGAAGACAATAGCAAGAATACCTTTGCAACTGAGTGGAGATACTTTCAGTATACGGTAATGCCTTTTGGACTTAAGAATGCGCCAAAAATATTCTTGCACGTAGTCACTGCAGCATTCAAAGAGTTCATTCACAAGTTTTTGGAGGTATATTTTGATGATTGGACAGTGTTTGGACTGGTAAAACACCATGTAGCTAGTTTGCAATTTATGTTGGATACGTGTCGGAGGTATCATATCGCGCTAAACTTGAAGAAGTTCTGATTTTTCGTCCCTTTCAGAATCTTTTTATGTCATGTAGTGTGCAGATAAGGATTAATGGTTGACCCTGCTAAGATCGCGGTTATCATTAATCTAGAGGCGCCAAGGAGTGTTAAACAGCTGTGCTCAACACTAGGTCATAATGGATACTATCGAAAGTTCATCAATAGTTATGCCCATATTACCGCACCGATGGAAAAGCTACTAAAGAAGGATGCTACATTCTATTGGGATGAATAATGTCAGTGGAGTGTGGATTTATTAAAGGAGAAGATGGTCACCATGCCAATCGTAGTCTTCCCGGATTGGAAGAAGGAATTTCATGTGCATGTGGATGCATCATGTATCACGCTGGGAGCAATGCTGACACAGGCTGGTGAAGGAGAATTGGGTCACCCTCTGATGATAGAGCACAAAGGGTTGGCTATGGTGTACGCTCCTTAATTTCAAACATTACTCGCTAGGCAGACACTTTAAGATGTATACAGATCATTCTTCATTAAAATACCTAGTCAACGAGCCTATGTTGGGGGGTGGGGGGGCGAATATGCAGATGGTTGTTGTTGTTTCAGGAGTATGATTTCGAAGTAATTGTGAAGCCAAGGCGATTGAATGCAAGTCCAGACCATCTGTTGCGCATTGAAACAGGAGAGGAGCCTACCAATTTGGAGGAAGGATTGCCTGACGTGCAGCTCTTTGTGGTACATGTAGCAGACAATCACTTTGCAGACATTATCCACTTCCTGACTACAGGAACGGCTCTAGAGGGATATACTAGTAAACAAAAGAAGAAATCAGTGGTGCGTGCAGCAAAATTTTCTATTATTGCAGGCCATTTGGACGAAATACTACAACCTTATGTGCCTGATTTTGAATGAAATAGTATCCTTGCTGAAGCTCATGGAGGAGTTGCGGGAGGGCACTATGCAGGGAAAGCAACAGTGCCAAAGATTTTACATGGTTGGTTGTGGTGGCCAATGTTGCATAAGGATTCCAAAGCGTATTGTAGCACGTGTGATGCATGTCAGAGAATGGGCAGGCCATCGCGAAGGGATGAGCTACCTTTGAATCTGCAAGTGTCATTATAGCCATTTGAGAAGTGAGAAATTGATTTTGTAGGGTTGATTCAGCCTCCAGGCAAGAAGACAGGTGCACGATATATCATCACCGCGACTGAGTATTTGATCCGATGGGCGAAGGCATAGCGCGTGAAGGACTGTACAAGGGAAACAGTAGTGAATTTCTTATTTGAATATGTGTTGACAAGTTTTGGTTGCACAAATATTTTAATGAGTGATCGTGGTACACGCTTCCTCAATGAAACAATCAGCACGCTGACAAAAGAATTCCAAGTCTATAACCAAAAAGTATGCCATATCATCCTCATACCAATGGGATGAGTGAAGAGTTTAATAAGATATTTGAGAATGTGTTGACAAAGGTTTGAAATGCATAAAGGAATGATTGGGACATGCATGTACCAGCAGTATTATGGGCTTATAGAACTACCTGTAAGAATCTTACTGGTCAAACACCTTTTAGGTTGGTCTATGGCGTAGAGGTTGTGATGCCTATGGAGTACATTATGCCTAGTCTATGCATAGCGGCATTCACAGGAATGGCGGACCATGAATCCTTAGAAGAGCGGCTCGCGCAGATAGCAAAGCTCGAGAAAGATAGATTTTTGGTTGGATTCCATCAGTAGGTTCAGAAGGAACGTGAAAAGGCATGGCACGATCGACACATCAAACTACGCACCTTGAAGGTAAATTATTTAGTTTTATTATATGACAACAAGTTTGATAAGTTTCCAGGAAAATTTCGGATGCATTGGCTAGGGCCATACGTTATCAAAGAGATTACCAATGGTGGAGGGGTTCAGCTCATGAAATTGAATGGGGATCCATTTCCGGGAAAGGTAAATGGAAGCCAATTGAATCCATACTCCAAGGATCCAGCTCGATTCAACTGGGCGCGCTACTTGTGTATCAAAACAATGTAAACTTTGAAACAGGAACTGGTACTGTTACCCGTTTCGTAGAGATAGAAAAAAAATGACCTGATTTTGAAAAGGGGTGATGTAGAACACACATGTTTCTTTTAGAGCATAGTTTTTGGAACTTTAATTTTTTTCATGTACATTACGTTTTAGAATGGTAGTGATTTTCACGCTGATTTAAAAAAGTGAGTATTTTGCATCACATTCTTTTTTTAAAAGACCTATTTTTTTACTTTAAATTTTCTAGTGTAGGAAATGTAAATAATTATTTTCTAAATTTGATAGTTTTTGAAGTGGTCATTTTCTTCATATTTTCTTGTTTTCTATTTTAATTTTAATTTTTTTGTAGTGGGGTTTTTATTGTTTTGCATTTTCAAATTAGAAAGTCAATAGTTTGAATTTTAGATAATCTACATATTTATACATCCTTAATTAATTTTTCAATCCACATGAAATAATTGTTTCTAGAAAACAATATTTTTTAACAATGGACATAAAAATAACCATTTTTAACATAAATATAACAAAAAAACTACAAGTTTTGATAAGTTTTTGCTAGAATTGACATGTCAAAATTACAATTTTTATACAAAATTTTAACTAAAAATGGTTAAATAGTAGTTTTTTTTATGAATTTCATGTAAAAAAATTAATAATAATCATTTTTTTTCAAAAAATAATGATTAACTTAAAAATCAATGTGAAAATCACAAATTACAAATATTGAACACATAACAACCTTAATTGATTGATTATTCTTCTCATAAAATGTCAAAGTCAAAACACTGCAAAGCTTGATTTCCAAGCATAACTTAAATTTAATCAACAATGTCACGTAATCCAAACTCTTCATCCTCCAGAGTTTCATCATTGTCTTCTTCCACAATATTTTCTTCTTCCTTTTGCTCATTTTCCTCTTCTAATGGGTCTTTGATGTCTGCGAATCTCCCAATGTATGTCTTTCCAAACATTCCATGTAATGGTGGTTGGGGTTCCTTTGCCTTTTTTTCCACACGTGATTCACTAAAGTCCCCTTTCTTCAACCCAATTTCTTGCATTGCATCTGGAAGAAATTGAAGACCATTAATTCTTTGTTGAATGAAATTGCATTGTAATGGATCTTTCTCAATTGCAATGCAATTTCTTCCTTTTTGAAGGCAGCATGCTACTGTTGTACCTAATTATCAAACACAAAAACAATAATGAAGTAAATTAGTACAATGACATATTAATTAAAAAAAGAACATATTGAAATTCAATTCCATATAACAAAACCTACCTGAGCCAGAAAATAAATCCAGAACCCAATCTCCCTCATTTGAACATATGTCTATAAGATAGTTAATCAATAATTGTGGTTTTTGATAAATGTTAACTATCTCTCCTTTTGTTTCTTTGACTTCATATGTTAGTTTTCTCACAACAGCATCATAAGTCAGTATTTGGCTATGACTCTTTTTGTCCACCTGATTAAAAATCATAGACATATGGCTATCATCTTTTGCCCAACTATAAATATGAATGAACTCATAGTCATTTATAAATTGTTGATCTTCATTGTTAAGAAGATTTGACTTTTTCCTGTAACATGAAATAGTAAAAGTTTAGTTAACTTGTACATAAATGAATTTTTCAATATTAATCAAATATACATTTTAAACATCTTACCATGTAAGCTACATCCTTGAATTTGTTTTCCCCTTGAAGCTTGACAATACCATTGCCAATTGTGTGTCTGAATGAAATGTCACAAATCTCCTTAATGGTGATGACATGACTTCTAGAAATCCCGCAACCACTTTACTAAGAGCTTGATAAGTATAAGGGTTGCTATCATAGTCAATGTTTAGAATATTGAAACCATGGGGAATATCTGCAATAACTAGGGCATAATCCTTTTTAGGTATGAGTTTAGCAATGTCTTCACAGTCACCTTATATTACTTGATATTGAATAATGTCTAGCCCATTCCAAATGAAATGAGTAAGAGTTGGATCAAGTTCAACATTCTTAATACATTACTTCTTCAATTTTTCCATCTTTATTTTTTCAATAAAGGTTCTGAAAGTATCTGGTGCTCCATTATTATCCTTCTTCATATTTTATTAAATAAACAAATATGTGTAAGTTATAAATTAAAAATAGTACACAGATGAATAAAACTGAATTTATAAATCAAGATACCTTTTTAAATGCAAGATAAAAAGCTTTTAATGTTGATGTAGAACTTGAATCTGGATAGTTGCGTACAACATCATCCCAACTATCTTCATGCAACAATCTAACCATTTGTTTCCGAATTTTCATGTAAACTTTGTGACTGCATAAATAAAGTAAGAAAAATTTAATATAATGATATGTATAACAAATACTACCAAGAACATGTTTTATTTAAAAGATAACTATAATCTAGAAATAAATAAAAATAATTCAGCAAACTTACTTTTGAAATTCTTCAGACATTTCTTCCAATGATAATTCCCCTGACCTCGCACGAGATAATATTGTTTTGACAATTTTTTCATCTTTCACTCCTTGCATCGCCCTCCAAGGCGTGATGGTCATATCGTCTGGAAGTTGCTTCAGTTCAGGAGTTGATTTACTATTGCTATGTATCAATGGCTTAGACTTTTTGACCCTCTCGTTTTTAATGGCAATGTCTTCCCACATGCTAAAAATCTCACCAATCAACTTCCAAACATCTCCAGTTCTAAATGCCAATTGGAAAATGTTATTAACACCTCTGAATAAATCACTATTTTTGTTGTCTTTTCCACCTTTTGACTTGGTTTTCTCTTCAATTTGATAGCCTATTTCCATACAACATTCCCTTCGGAAATCTACAGTAATATTTATCCTATCCCCACCACATTTTTCTTGAAATTCACTATGAATAAATCTAACCCTTTGGATGAAAGTCATAGACATCCTATATTCATTATCTGAATTATGATCCCATGCCACTAATTTTGCTTTTGTTTCATTTAAACCAGCATAAATGATACATTTCATTGTTTCAAAACGTGGGTTATTAGGATATTCCTCTATCAATTGTCTTTGAGCTTTTACAGAATGGTTCCCCCCAAGCACATAATAGTTGTATTCAAAACATTTTGACTTATCAAATGCTTCTTTGTTGGGAACTTGAAGTGGATCAACAAGAAGCACATAACTAACCACATGAGCATATGGATTGTACCTCATCAATGTCTTCAAGTTGTGAACATGCAGATGATGTGGTTTTCTGACTTGATATTGACATTTTCCTTCACTTGCCTTATAGGTTTGTCTGACATTTAGCTGAAATGTACGACCACCATCAATTAAGTTTCTCTTTGTCAAATTCTGTCGAATGGCATTTTGTTTTGTTTTGATAATGCCATCATCTAAATCAGCTCTTGGTGTAATGATTTCTCTGCTTTCTTTTGAAGTTTCATTAGGTTCTTAACTGCTGGTAATGACTATTTCAAATCTTCAACTTTAGTTTTCTTCGTCATAACATTCTCAACAGATTTATTCTTGGGCATTGTTACTTTTGGTCTTTTACGCCTTTTCTCAGTTCCAATGTCATCTTCAGTAATGGCAACATATGCTTCACTGTCAGTTTCAACTTCATCTTCCTCAAAAGTAACTTGTTTACCCTTGCTAGATTTATCCACCAAAGGCCTTTTTTTCTGATTCTTTGGATGTAGTTTTGTAGCATCATCAATTACTACATTTTTCATGTTTTCCATATCTTCTTCTGACACCGAGTAAAAATTGCTGACAACTTTCATGATACCATGCTCTATGAAATGAATGCCTCCCAACCTAATTGAACAACTTTCAACAAAATTCTACCAAACAAAACATCATATGTCAATAAAAACAAAGTTAAAAAAATATAGCGAGACACTTTGAAGAACGCAAAATACAAATACAAATAACAATACTTACGATGTTTTGTGTCATCTCATTTACGATTTGTTTACACAACTTTGTAGATACCTCTCTCGTGTCATATAATGAATATGATAGTCGGTATTTAATCCTTTCATGTGACTTGGGAGCTTTTGTAAGTACGTAAACAACTTCAGTGTTCGGTACCGAACACATATCTATGACTTTCCCATCACCTCCAAATTTTAATTATTATTGGGTATATCAATATATAGATATATATTGATATTTGTGCTTTCTTTTTGTTTCATATACCAGACTCTTGATGGAAATTTCACCTCTTTTGAATTTTTCGAGTCTGAAATTATCTTCTTATCACTTGAGGCACTTGAAAGATTTGTAGCCATGAGCTCAGGTGGAGTTTGTTCACCAATGTTTTTTGAAGATGCATCTTTAAGAGTCTTTGGTCTAGAAATATTCACATAAATTTTCTTTGATGCCATTTTCCTGAAAAATAGAAACACATAAATTAGTAAATAACAAAAATGTATTAACTTAAATTAACAACGAAAATATATCATAATTTTTTTATTTGTATATCAGAATCACCCAACCATCGCTAACGGGCGGGAGGGTAGGTCGGCGCCGAGCGGCTCGATGGGCGGGTGGGAGGTCAAGTGAGGGATTGTGGGGCAGGGTGGAC